>JBBPBX010004809.1:15833-43645 GCA_038048925.1 Garcialebias charrua
TAAATCTACAGTCAATTAAGTCGACTAAGTTATACATAGTAAAAACTTTTCATCAATTCTCTGTAGTTACTAAAACAAAACAATGTTTTAACCATAATATTAATATTAATATGCAATACATACAACAACAAATAAAACTTTTTTCAAACATTATTTGTCTAACCTTGCTTTTAACAGTAAAACTACAAGCAGTACTTGAATCCAGTGTTAATTTTGACAGCTATTTTTAATTTAGTTTTAGTCTTAGTCATGTGACTAAAACATCATTTAGTTTTAGTCATTACTTAGTCATCAGAATTTTTTTGTTTTAGTCTAATTTTAGTCAACAAATCAATGAAAACATTTAGTCGACGAAAATAATTAGTCGACAATTAGTCGACAAAATTAACACTGGCCCCCACCTGTCCCAGCGCGCAGCGAGCAGCCGCATGTTCTCATTCAAAGCGATGCAGGACTGTTTTATATGTGACACAAATTTATTAATTTCCCCTTCTTAATCCCTTATCTGGAGTTTTCTTTTGTTTTTTTTCCCCAAAAGTCAAGTAATCGCTCCCTCCTCCCTCCTCCTTCTCCTCCTCACCCTCCGCTGAGTGAATGAACAAGGAAATGCCTCAGGTTGTCACGAGAGAATTAAAGTCAGGTTTTACGTTGCTGCCCGAGTCCCATCAGATTTCCTGGTCTTCTGGTGTGTTGGACCAGCGCTCCATGGTTTTATTTTATTTTATTAGGACGTTTTATTAACATATAAACACAGAATATACAATGGAGCGAGAGAAAATTCAGCAGGAGGCGGAGCTGAAGTCAAGTTCAGCAGACCACGGGGGAGCAGCCATCAGCAGAGGCCACGCCTCCACCAAGAATTGGTTGTCAATGGAGAAAGTCCAGACCCTTGTCTGAAGCGAAGTGAAGGACAGGGTCTGGTTTTAACCAGGCTACATTTGAATTAGAACAAAATTAAAAGAGTAGAAATAGTATCTTGTGAGTGATTGTGTTCTAAGATTCAAACTAAATGGAATAAACTGTGTCAATGTCTGTTTTACTGAGAGGATCAGTAAAAGGTATCACTGGAACAGTTCAAAGAGACAAAGGTGTATCCCTGCATCTCAGTAGACCAAGGTCAGGTCCACTACACTGAACTTCACTACCTCCACTATTACTGCTATGTTGTTTATTTATCTGCGGTTAGCTCACCCTGGGTTACATTTCCTCATGTTGCAAGTTTATTAGTAGCTAAAAGTACCTACGGTAATTAAAACTCCAGTAGTGGGCTAGGTCTATTGTAATGTTACCCAGTTGTAGGGTCAAGAGACAAACATGCAGCATTAACACAGTATGAATAACATTTAGGAACTGTTTCTATAAGAACATCATCACATATTCAACGTGAACTGTAAGATCGCTCTGCCCATGCAACCCATCCGCATTCCCTACTCGTCATATGTAGAAACAGTTCCTAAATGTTATTCATACTGTGTTAATGCTGCATGTTTGTCTCGACCCTACAACTGGGTAACATTACAATAGACCTAGCCCACTACTGGAGTTTTAATTAGGTACTTTTAGCCACTAATAAACAATGGATGATGGTCATATTGCTTTATGCTAGGCCATGGGTAAGAAGGAGTGATTATTATTATCGTTTCATATTGTCTAGTGATTCTTTTTCCATAAAAGTTAACTTTGGCTACACTTCGGACTGTTTCTTAGACTGTGGCTGGGATGTGTGAGAGATCAGAGTATGCTCTATTCACACAAGGAGATCGGTTTGTCAGGCTTCTTGTTGTTGTGCCATTAACTCCAAAATAGTTATTGTATCAAGTGTTTACTTATGTAGGTAAAACTAGGTGTTAAACAACCAGTTAAAATACACCAGAATGCAGGAAATGGCATCTACTTTACTCAAAAATTTCTGAGGAAATAACCCTCAGACCTCCACAACTTTGTGTCCCCTAATGCTTCTGACAGCAATGGTCACCGCTTTAGTCAATTTGGTTATGGCGTTCTTGTGGTTTTTTATGTACAGTAATTATGTATTTATTTTATTTTATTTATTTAAGTATTTATTGTTACCAATGCCCAGATAGTAACTGACCAATACAGAACAAAACTTTCAGACCATGAAAAGTTAACAGTGTTTAATTACAAATAGAGAGTGAATGCAGCAACAATGTGAATCAGCAGGGAGGGACTGGAACCTTGGAGAGCAAGGAGAAGAGTTAAGTGAGATATAATTAATCTCAGGCAGAAGATTATGTTCAATTGTTGATGTTACTGTAGGAGTTAGCTGTTGGTCATAGAGGTGAAAGGTCCAAATGGTTCCAGGAGGGTTTACACAAGAAGAGGAGTGGTGGGAAGGCGAGGAGCAGCTGGAGGGGATCGCACAGATGTTCAAGTAGGAGATCCAGAGCACAGGCGGAACCCAGGAGCCAGAACTAAGGCACAAGGAGAAATGTTAGTTTTATAAATCACAAGGAGAATATACCAGGCCAGGAGCACACTTCTTTCTACAGCTGCACCAATCAACTAACTCGCACCACCTGCTGCTGATTGAGAAGGACTGCTCTGCTGGTGTATAAAAGCTCCTACCAGATGTTATTCCATTTCCGGTTCAATTGTTTAGGTTTTTGAATAGCACTCTAATAACTCGTATTTAAAATTACGTATATAGATATGTGTATGCTGCTGCGTATTCATACATGTAATTAGGAATGGGTCAGGGTGGGAATGTATACATCATACACATCGTTTGATGTGTTAAATCCCCTCTGACATCACTGAAGACCACACTCCAGTTTGGTAGGTGGCGGTAAATGCACCTTAAGTTGGTTGCCAACCGCCAATAAAAATCAAAGAAGAAGAAGAAGTATTCCAGTTCCGGGACATTTGATGCCATTTGGTATTTTGTGAACAGCCAACTAACCTGTTTCTCAACAGCTACTGTAGTTCTAATCTCTTCATTGTGGTGTTCTCCAGGGACTTCCATGTCTCATTCATTAGAGTCTTCCCTAAGACGTCCTTGCTCTTTCGTGGCTTTCCTGTGGATCAACATTGTCCCTTCAACTACCAAACCACAAATGTTTCAGTCCGAATCAATCTGATCCTCTCTCCACCATTACTCACCTCTTCTTGAATCTTCAACTCCCCCCGTGGAAACCCAGAACCTTGTCTGCTTCTTCTCCTTGGCTTCTTCTACAAATTTAACAGTAAGAAATCCTTTACTGTTTGAAAACCATTGCTGCAATATCTCTTGAGTTAATGAAGATACTCACCTTGTCCTCGTTTCCCTTTGAGCACCAAAGCTGTTGCTGCACTTGTAAATAAAGATCACTTACTTTTGTGTGTCTGGATCTGTCATCCTTCTCAGTCTGCTAACTTGTGGTGGACATTACTGTAAACATGACATGAACGAAGTTTGGAAAAATGCAATAGATTATAAAGGCTAGCAGTCGAGCTTATGATCAGCGTATTACAACATTTATAAACAGGAAGTACCACATGTTCGTCTGTACAAAAGTAACTGCAAGTAAATCGTCCATTTTTTGGGTCATAATTACATTGCATGCCTAATGATTAAATTAAAGGTTAATGCTAGATGTGCTTTGTTTTGTATGCTTTATATGTAGAAATATGTTGCAATGTCTGGTTGCATAGGTTCAGTCTTTGTTTGCTATGATCAGGTAACAATAAACTGATTTTGCACAAAATGTTTATTACCGTAGGTTGTGTAGTGTAAAATTTACATTCTTGCATACATCACCTTGAGTTCTTGCCCTGTGTCGCTCTGTGGCATGGAAACATCCACTGCAGTAACTATTTAAAGGTAGCATTGAATTTTTTATTTATATATTTTTTCATTGCCTGTCTTCTTTGCCTTAATGTTGGCTAATATTATAAGGCAGAAATGCCTCACTAAATGTCTCAGATAACAACATGAGCTTCACTACCTCCACCAATACAGCTATCTTGTTTGTTTGGTTGCTTATTTGTTTAAAGCAAATGCGTCAATCTCAAAGTCTGGGGGCCAAACATAGCTCTTTTTAACATCCTATCTGGACCTCGGTTGGGTTTCTGTCAGTTTATGTGTATAATGTCTACCCCACTCCATAATGTGTGCCTCTCTCTTGGAGTCTGTTACGACCCAAAGGCACGCAACATAAAGAGAGGGACACGAGACACGATGTGAGGATTTTAAATAAAAGAGTTTTTATTTTTAGTCTCTCAGCGGCACGTCTTTGGGGTGCGCCGCAGCTGGTGTGGAGAGCAAAAACAACCCCCTCAGCGTCTTCGTGCCCACAAAAAGAAAGTAATGAAAATAATGATGGACCTGATGAGCCAATTTAAATAAATGAACGGGCGCCACAGGGGGGCAGCTCCATACGGAGTTGTCGAAGCCCCTGACAGCGCCGGGCTAAGGTCAAAGCTCCCACCTAAAGTAAACAAAAAGCGAAACAAAACAATTGGTCTCACCAGGTCTTCTTCCAGCCTTTGGATGGTTAATAAAAAGAAAACTCCCAAGTCCAGCGGGTCACTCACTTGCCCCGCACACAGCAACCATGTCAGCAGTTTTGAGCTGGTCACAGCTCCAGCTTCTCTCAGCACCGACAGCAGGTCTCAGCTCCAGCTTCTCTCATCACCAGCAGGTCTCAGCTCCAGCTTCTTTCATCACCAGTAGGTCTCAGCTCCAGCTTCTCTCAGCACCAACAGCAGGCTTCTTCAACATTTAGGCTTCTTCAACATTTAGGCTTCTTCAGCTGGTATCTCTGCTCACTCTTCTTCATCTGCTCCTGCTGCAGCTGCTTGGACCTAAATAGAGGAGCAATCACTCCACCTACAGCCTGCTTTAATGAGCAACAGCTGCAGCCAATCAGCCCCCCAAAACCCCTAAACACAACTAAACACCACTAAAAAGCTCATCCCTCTGGCCTGAATGAAATGACATCCCCATGGGGATGTAACAGAGTCTTTTTCAGTTCCTGCACTTCAGCTCTTATCACAGTTGTCAGTAATTTCTAATCACCCCAGGTGTTCTCTGTCTCGTCAGGGTCCCTGTATATAAGTCAGTGTCTTGTCACTTCTTTGTTTGGACATTAGCCTTCATGGCTACATGTTCTGCTCCCTTCTCAACAAGTTTTTGGCTGTCCCATCAGCTCTCTTTTTATTTGTAGAAATAAATGTTATTATACTTACCTTGAAATATATTGTGGTCAGTCTGCATGTGGGTCCAATCAAACAGAAATATTAAAACCTTAAGATGATATTTCAAAGTAAAATATTTTTATTGCTTCTCATTTTATCTAAAGACTGAGCAGATTTCATTCAGTGCTTTTTTTTCTCATGACCACTTTGAAGCCAAGAAAAATTAGTTCAATTTTTTTTTCTGTAATCTGTAACTTTTCATGTGGAAAAAGTGACACAGAACATCAAAATGAAACTCATGTTGAGGAACCTGCAACCAAGACGAAATGTCTGGTATCTGTCTCAGTGTCTTGACAGAAACTGACCCTTGGTTTGAAATGCATTTGTAATTTTGGCCTCGCTTTGTGACAAGTTTTGATAAGCCTGGTTAAAGGTTTGCTCTCCCTGGGTTATATTTCCTCATTGGTGGCCTTACAGTTCAGATTATGTTTGATAATGTTCTCATGGCAACAATTCCTGAATGTTGTTCATACTGTGTTAATGCTACGTTTTTCTCTTGACCTTACAACTGGGTAACGTTACAGTAGACCTAGCCCACTACTGAAGTTTTTTATTAGGTATTTTAGGCTATTAATGAACAAAATATTTAATTAGGTATTTTAAGATACTAATAAACACGATGGATGGATGGATGGATGACCATACTGTATTGCTTTTATGCTAGACCACTGAGAAGAAAGGAGTGATTATTGTTTTCATTTTATATTGGCTAGTTTTTTGTTGTTTTTATTTCATTAAATTTTGCCCTTTAAATGTTAGCTTGGGCTACACTTGAGTTGCATTCAGGCCCACAAAATCAAACTCACCCCAGCCCGTAGCCATCATTTCCGAACCCCCACCTGACCTGACAAATTTTCAGTAATTACAGGTCCGAACCTGGGGGGAAAAAAAGTTTTCAATTAAGCTTTGACTGTTTATATAGTTATTAACGGTGGACGGATGTGCATGGCTGAATAAAAGGGGCAGAAGAATGGAGATGAGGGGGTGTTTGTCCTTTCATGGCCATCAAAGTGCATCAAATGCCTGCATTCTATATTATTCAGACACGGACCCTGCTCTGACATGTCTGCTTGGGGATCTCACCAGTTTGGGTCGTCGACTGTGCGCGTCCACTGACTGCAGCGGCTGAACGTCCATTTGGGCGATGGATCGCTTCCTGGCAGTAACCTACCGGCAGTCCCATCTGAAGCTTAACTGAACTTTATTTTACCCCTTTCAACCTTGATAACAGTTTATCTGTTTTAACTGTGCTCTAGAAATAAAAATGACTTGACTTGACTTTCAAGGCCGGTCAGCTCATGGTGAAATGCAGCTGGTGAAAGTATGGCAAGCCATGTTGCAAAATAATTGGACCACGGCTGAGCCACTAACGCAGTCAAAAGCCTGGCCCGCTCATCCAGCACATTATCATGGCCCAAAGCCCGGCCCAAATTCGGGTCGGGCCGTGCTTCGGGCCCGGTTTAGAAATGACTGCTCTAGGCTACACTATGTTTCTTAGACTTTAGCTAGGATGTGTGAGAGAAGTGATACTTAACAATGCTGCAAACTCATCTTCTGTCAGACTTTCATGCCGGGTACCGACCAAACGCGTTTCGGGCAGCGGAAGCGGCCGGTTTACATTGAAAGTCTATGTGGAGACGCGTCGAGGCGCGTCAAATCGTGAAGCGGCGCGTTTTGAGTGTTTGAAGCGGCGCAACAGCGCGCGACAGTTCATTTCCGCGCACGCGACGCAGCCGAAGCGTCGAGCCGCCAAAGTTCGCCTAGTTGACCTTTGGCTGCTCGACGCTGCTCGACGCATCGCAGCAACCAATCGGGAGAGACTCTGCTATGTGATGACGCAACGACAACGGGACTTTTTTTGGACTTTTTAAACTTACCCCATCGAGCCTCCATGAAGAAACCAGCCTCCGGTAAGAAACTTGGCATTTTTACAGTTGCTGCTGTCCGCTCGAGCGTACGATCACCCCAAACATTAAAAAAAAACGTTTTAATCTCAACAAAGACTTTTGGAGCTGCAGTTCGGCTCGTAGAAAACCCACTCAAGTAGTAACGAGGCTCACGTGCAGCTGATTTTATCTGCCCGGTGTGCATCAAACGAACAACCCGAGCGGAAAAGGAGCCAGACCCCCTCCTCTGCCTCCTCCCAGTGCGCGTCATCAGACGCGTCTTCAGTGGCTTCAGTGTGAACAGTGACAAGCGGCCAAAAGGGGGCGGCAGGAGCGTTTGGACACGTTCGGTGGGTACCCGGCATCAGAGGATATGCAGTGGTTTTTTTTAATCATACACCTAAGGTTAATTGGTTAATGCAGATTCAAGATAGTTGGTTAGATTGATTAGTCCAATAAAAGCTGATGTTTTCCAGGTCCAGGTTTGGCGTTCATTGCATACCCTCAGGCTGTGGCCATGATGCCTTTTCCCCAACTGTGGTCCATCTGCTTCTTTGTCATGCTTATTCTCCTCAGCCTGGATACACAAGTAAAACAGAACTAGATTCACTCTTTATCTGATGAATGCATTCAGATTTGGAAATGTACTTTTGTTGTGTGTGCAGTTTGTGGCCATGGAGGTGGTGATGACATCCATCACTGACATGTTCCCAAGAGTTATGCGCAGGGCAGGACGGCGGGAGTTGTTCCTCCTTATCTTCTGCCTAATTTGCTTCTTGAATCAGCTGCCCATGATCACTGAAGTCAGTTTAAATTCATCCATTAATCTTCATTTATGCACAAACATTGAAGGTTATTGCCAATTTTCTCTGTCTTTTGTTCATTACAATACAAACCAATAAAAACAAACGGTGGTTCAGATTTACTTCCGTGAACTTAAAAATAATAAACAATAAATTTTCCTTATGTCTCCTGAAGGGTGGAATGTACATGTTTCAGTTATTTGACTACTACGCATGTAATGGAACCTGCATGCTCTTCCTTGGTGTGTTTGAATCTCTGGCAGTGGGATGGGTATTTGGTGGGTATAATGATGTTCAATAAAATGTTTCTTTAATATCTGCCACATATCTTAATATATAAAGACTAACTTCCTGCCAACTTGATGTCACCTTAAAGAGCATAATGAACAATGGGTAAAATTTTGTCAATTTCAGCAGGGTTATACTGTACATAGCTGACCAGGTTAACTTGTCCAGAGTTAATACAATCTAATAATTACGTAATCCAACTTTCTCTCAATTTAGGGGCAGAGAGGTTGTACAACATCATAGAAGATATGACCGGTGTTCGTCCCAACCCGCTCTTCAAGATCTGCTGGCTCTATCTCACTCCGCTGGTCTCACTGGTGAGACATCTGTCTGTTACTGTATCAAGATAATGGCACTGTTCCAGAATTCAGATAGAAAGTGTGGGATGTTTTATCTGTACTTGAGTTTTAGTCTGAATCCATCCATTTAATCCATTTCCTTTGTTTGTTTTCAGGGATCTTTCATATATTCGTTAGTCGAGTACCAGCCTCTGACCTTCAATCGTTGGTATGTGTACCCATCCTGGGCATATGTGTTGGGATGGGTTCTGGCTCTCTCCTCCATCTTGCTTATTCCTGGATGGGCGTTTTACAAACTGTGCACTGGAACTGGGACCCTCAGTCAGGTGGGGTGGTTTAATATTTGCTTGTTGTAATCACATATTTAATAAATGACTATCTTACATAAAATATAACAATCAAAACATAATGAAGAAGTTGATAATCTGTAGTTATAGAAACATTTTCAAGTTGAAGATCTTGTATTCCTTTAGGACTGCATATTACCTGCCTGCTTTTCATGTCAAAGTTATAGAAAATTTAATTAAACTTTTCAGAATCTAGTAACTAAATTTATAGATACAGACAAGCTATTTCTCAATATCTATCATTTAATATGTCAAAAATGAAATAAAGTGTAGAATAATTAAAGAAATGTCAATAATTGTTGACAATCTTATGGAAATAATAACAATAGAAATATTAAACGAAAATGCTAAAAACATATCCATAAGTTGTGTATATCGATCACCAGGATCAAATATAGAAATATTCACCGATAAAATCATACAACTACTGGAAAAGAGTTTAAATAAAAAAGTTTTCTTGTGTGGAGACTTTAATATTGACCTGGGAAATAAAACGGATTCAAATAACATCAGCACATTTCTAAATTCAATGTATAGTTTAAATCTTTATCCGTTAATATCAAAACCAACAAGAATTACAACTCATAGTGCTACGATAATTGACAACATTTTCACAAATATAACTAATGGGGATATGACAGGTGGTATCTTAACAACTGATTTAAGTGATCATTTACCAGTTTTCACTATCTACAGAAATGATCAAAACATTACAAAAGAAGTTACAATTAAGAAAAAAATAATAAACACATCAAAAAAAGCTATGGATCAATTAAAAGATGATTTACAGAAGCAAAACTGGAAGGACGTGTATATTGATGATGTTAACAGATCATATGATGAATTTATGAACATTTTAGAAGCTCTGTATGAAAAGAATTGTGTGCAAAGAAATCGTAGAAAAAGAAATATTGTTGACCAACCTTGGATGACTAAAGGGTTGAGAAATGCTTGTAAAAAAAAAAATAACTTGTATTTATGTTTCTTAAAAACGAGAACACAACAAGCTGAAGAAAAATATAAAAAATATAAAAATAAATTGGTAATGATTATAAGAAGATGCAAGAAAGAATACTATAGTGATTTATTAAACAAGAGCAATGGTGACACTAAAACAACATGGCGAGTAATAAATGATGTTCTAAAAAGTCATAAAGCAAAAACGAACATTGCAAAATATTTTGTGAAAGATGACAAAGAAATACATGATGAGAATGATATCGTAAATGAATTTAATCAATATTTTGTAAATATTGGATCAAGCCTTGCAGCTAAAATACCAAAAGTAGATAATAAGGTGTGTCATTCAATTAAAAGCTGCACCAACAGTATTTTTCTTAGTGGAACTAACAAAGAGGAAATTATGAAAATGGTAAAAAATCTCTCAGACAAGAGATCAAAAGACTGGGTGGACATGGATATGATGTTCGTAAAAGAAATAATAAGTTATGTTATTGAACCATTTACATATATATGCAATTTATCTTTTTCAACAGGAATATTTCCAGATAACATGAAAGTAGCAAAGGTAATTCCTCTTTTTAAAAATGGTGATAAATGTGTATTCAATAATTATAGGCCAATATCCTTATTACCACAGTTCTCAAAAATTCTAGAAAAACTATTTGTGACCAGATTGGATCAATTTATTGATAAACAAAATATTTTAAGTAGCAGTCAGTATGGGTTTAGAGAAAAAAACTCTACGTCAATGGCTCTCATGGATTTAATGGAACAAATAACTAATGCTGTCGATCATAAACAGTACTGTGTTAGTGTTTTTGTTGATCTAAAAAAAGCATTTGATACCATTGACCACACCATTCTCCTTGAAAAACTAAATAAATATGGTATTAGAGGACCAGCATTACAGTGGGTATCTAGCTATTTGAAGGACAGGAAACAGTTTGTGCAAATAAATGATGTTAGATCTGACCTCCGTGATATCACTTGTGGAGTTCCTCAGGGTTCTGTGCTTGGACCAAAGTTATTTATTTTATATGTGAATGACTTGGTAAATGTGTCAGGACTACTTTTTTCATTCATTCATTCATTCAACCTTTATTTATACAGGCTAGCCTCGTTGAGTCACGGGGACTCATTTACAAGAGGGACCTGTCTCACTCACACCAAACAACCATCCACTCTCACACTCACACCTAGGGTCAATTTAGAGTCACCAATCAGCCTAACAAGCATGTTTTTTGGTCTGTGGGAGGAAACCGGAGTACCCGGAGGAAACCCACGCATGCACGGGGAGAACATGCAAACTCCACCCAGAAAGGCCCCGGACCGGGATTTGAACCGGCAACCTTCTCGCTGAGAGGCAGCAGCTCTACCAGTTGTGCCACCGTGCTGCCCACTTAAATGTGTTCTTTTTGCCGATGACACCACATTTTTCTGTTCGGGTAATGACATAAAACAGATTTTGGATATGATGAAAACAGAATTTATAAAAATACAAACTTGGTTTAAATTAAACAAATTATCTTTGAATTTAGATAAAACTAATTACATGATATTCAGTAACAAAAAGAGAATTGTTGATGACGATCCATTTGAAATTGAAGATGTTGTGATCTGTAAAGTGAGTGAAGTGAAGTTTCTGGGTGTTATCATTGATGACAAACTGACGTGGAAACATCATGTAAATTCCATTAAAAAAAATAGCTAGATCAATTGCAGTACTGTATAAAGTCAGGGATTTTTTAATTGATAAAGTTTTACATATGTTGTATAACACAATCATTGCTCCACATTTAATCTATTGTATTGAGGTTTGGGGAAAAGCGTGCAAAACTATTACAAAGCCTGTTTTTATTTTACAAAAGAGAGCTGTAAGAGTAATCACCAGAAAACATTTCAGTCACCCATCAAACACTTTGTTTCTTCAGCTAAACTTATTGAAATTCCAGGAATTGGTAGAATATAGTATTTTATCAGTTATGTATAGGGCTCATAATAACACATTACCTTTAAATATCCAAAGAAACTTTATAAAAAGACAAAGTTATTACAATCTCAAAGGGACAGAGATATTCATCAAACCACAATTCAGAACCAGCTTAAAGGGACGGTCTACCTCAATTCAGGGAGTTCGATTGTGGAATGCTCTGGAGAGTGATGTTAAAAATGAAAAATCAATGCATACATTTAAGAAAAAAGTCAAAAAGGACTTGCTCAAAAACTATATATGATGTAACCTCGCGTGTTTGTGTATTACACCTATGTTGTACTTATGATGTAGCTTAGTGCGTTTGTGTATTACAGTTAGAAAAATTAAGTAGAGTTAGTCATTTTGTGAAGCAGTTTGTGTATTACATTTAGAAAATTTAAGTAGAATTATTCATTTTTGTGATGTATTTTGTGTATTACAGTTAGGAATATTAAGTAGAATTATTCATTTTGTGAACATCTTGATGTTGTGCCATCTTTTAGTTTGTGTATTACAGTTAGAAAAATTAAGTAGAATTATTCATTTTATGATCTAGTTTGTGTATTACAGTTAGGAAAATTAAGTAGAAAAAAATAAAATAATAAAAAAATAGGAAAATTAAATAGAAAAAAAAAAAATAAAAAAATAAAAAATAAAAAAATTAAGTGTGATGTAGTTTGTGTATTAGTTAGAAATATTGTGTATTAGTTAGAAAAATTTAAGTAGAATTATTCATTTTGTAATGTAGTTTGTGTATCACAGTTAGAAAAAATAAGTAGAATTATGGATGATGTAGTTTGTGTATTACAGTTAGAAAAATTAAGTAGAATTATTCATTTTGTGATCTAGTTTATGTATTACAGTTAGAAAAATAAGTAGAATTATTCATTCTGTGATGTTGCTTGAAGGTTATCATTGGTTGAACAAACTGTGAAATAGGGGCAGATATAATAAGATTTCATCTTCTTTCTGCTCCCTTCATTTTATCCTACTTGTATTCTTGTATCTGATGAAACTGTCTTGTATTGTTCTTTTTTTTAAATGAATGAATAAACATCAATCAATCAATCTGCTGGCTAAGAGCCTTTAGGTGTGGTAGCCTTCTTTAATTAAATTGATCCCAAAAGGTAAATAGTTGTAGATGTACAACCTACTATCTGAGAGATTTATTAAAAATATGTCCATTGGTTCACAAGATATTTGATAACAAAATTATATATGAAGACACACAGGCAAAAACATTTTCATTTAACTTCTAACTTCTATATCAGAATCTTCCACTGGTACATCTTCATCTTTAAATCACTTCTTGGTCTGCTGCCCTCATACATCTCCTCCTACATGTCTTTGCGTGAGTGCAGCTACAGTGTGCGCTCTCAGGACATGATTACCTGCAGTGTTCCGTCAGTGAGGACTGAACTTGGAAAAAGGGCCTTCTCCTACTCTGCTCCTGCTTCATGGAATATCTTACAAAAAGATCTGAAGCTCTCGACCTTGACTTCTCTAAATGGTTTTCAGAATCTGTTGGAATCCTGGCAAAAACCAATGCAGATTTGTTCCTGTCTTTGATTTTATACGTCTACCTTATAATGTTTTGCTAGTTTTTTGATACTTTGTTAAAAAAAAAAAAAAAAAAATCTTTTGTTTTTTTCTCTCTTTTTGTTTTCTATTGTTTATTGTTTGTTTGTTTATTGTTTAATGAAATTCTATCACTGCTGTTCATTGTTCTTTAGTTTTAGCAGGTCGCTTTCGTAAATGAGCCCATGAGGTTCAAAAGATTTACCTGACTAAATAAAGGTTGAATGAATGAATGAAAAATTTGTACCTGACAAATGCAGTAATCTAAATAATCATGTAGTAAATGTAGAGGTGGAAATGAAAATTTAAACAGGACGAGGAATTTAAGTTTGAGCAAAAAGTCAGTCTGCAGTAACTCTTTACATCTTGAATGTTTTCTTTCATGAAACTTTAATCCTTGGTAAGAGCATTTATTTTAGTAATAATTTTATTGAATTTATTTTGTGCAGTCAGTTGTTTTTTTTCTGACAAAGCTTGAAAATATTTCAGTTTAGTTTTATTTTGTCATGTTTTCAAACATTCTCAAAACCTCACAATGACTTTACTACACTGTAAATACAACATTTAATCCCATATTAATCAAATCATTAAATAATTCATTCCTCTCAGTATAGGGTTTTCTTTTTACCTCCATTCCTCTACTTTCAGTTTTAGCATTAAATCATGTTGTCACACAGCTCAGCCAGGAAAAGGAGAGGTAACAATGAACCCACATGGAAAGAGGTTTTGAAAATGAAAAGTGATTTATTAGCCAGTCAGTTAAGATTTAACAAACACATTTGAACAAAACAATGGTATTTTATAAGTACCAATTACTAATTTGTCTATTGTTGTCGCTGTTGTCATCACTCTTTGTTAAGAAACCAGGTCTCTCTTCTAAATGAGTCCTTGAGGCTCAATGGGATTAACCTGCCTAAAAAAGTTTGAATGAATTAACATCAGTTATGGTCTATACATTTTACTTTTACCAAAATTTATCTTCCAGCAAAATAAAAGTAAAAAAATAAAATAAAAATATCCATCCATCCATCCATCCATTGTCTTCCGCTTATCCGGGGTCGGGTCGCGGGGGTAGCAGCCTAAGTAGGGAGGCCCAGACTTCCCTCTCCCCAGCCACTTGGAGCAGCTCCTCCGGGGGAATCCCAAGGCGTTCCCAGGCCAGCCGAGAAACATAGTCCCTCCAGCGTGTCCTGGGTCTTCCTCTGGGTCTCCTCCCGGTGGGACATGCCCGGAACACCTCACCAGGGAGGCGTCCAGGAGGCATCCTAACCAGATGCCCGAGCCACCTCAACTGGCTCCTCTCGATGTGGAGAAGCAGCGGCTCTACTCCGAGTCCCTCCCGGATGACTGAGCTTCTCACCCTATCTCTAAGGGAGAGTCCAGACACCCTGCGGAGAAAACTCATTTCAGCCGCTTGTATCCGAGATCTCGTTCTTTCGGTCACAACCCAAAGCTCATGACCATAGATGAGGGTGGGAACGTAGATCGATCGGTAAATTGAGAGCTTTGCCTTTCGACTCAGCTCTCTCTTCACCACGACAGACCGGTACAGCGCCCGCTTCACTGCGGATGCTGCACCTATCCGCCTATCGATCTCACGCTCCAGTTTTCCCTCATTCGTGAACAAGACCCCGAGATACTTAAACTCCTCCACTTGGGGCAGGACCTCCTCCCCGACCCGGAGAGGGCATGCTACCCTTTTCCGGCTCAAGACCATGGCCTCGGATTTGGAGGAACTGATCCTCATCCCGGCCGCATCACACTCGGCTGCAAACCGCTCCAGTGAAAGCTGTAGATCACGATCTGATGAAGCCAATAGGACCACATCATCTGCAAAAAACAGAGAAGCGATTCTAAGGCCACCAAAACGGATCCTCTCAACACCTTGGCTGCGCCTAGAAATTCTGTCCATAAAAGTTATGAACAGAATCGGTGACAAAGGGCAACCTTGGCGGAGTCCAACTCTCACTGGAAACGAGCCTGACTTACTGCCGGCAATGCGGACCAAGCTCTGACACCGGTCGTACAGGGACCTAACAGCCCATATCAATGGGCCTGGTACCCCATACTCCCGGAGTACCCCCCACAGAACCCCCCGAGGGACGCGGTCGAATGCCTTCTCCAAGTCCACAAAGCACATGTAAACTGGTTGGGCAAACTCCCACGCACCCTCCAGGACCCTGCTGAGGGTGTAGAGCTGGTCCAGTGTTCCACGACCAGGACGAAAACCACACTGCTCCTCCTGAATCCGAGGTTCGACTATCCGATGGACCCTCCTCTCCAGAACCCCTGAATAGACCTTACCAGGGAGGCTTAAGAGTGTGATCCCCCTATAGTTGGAACACACCCTACGGTCCCCCTTTTTGAATAGGGGAACCACCACCCCAGTCTGCCAATCCAAGGGAACTGCCCCCGATGTCCACGCGATATTGCAGAGTCGCGTAAGCCAACACAACCCCACAACATCCAGAGCCCTAAGGAACTCAGGGCGAATCTCATCCACCCCTGGAGCCCTGCCACCGCAGAGCTTTTTAACCACCTCGGTGACCTCAGCACCAGAGATTGGAGAGCCCGACCCAAAGTCCCCAGGCTCCGCTTCCTCAGTGGAAGACGTGCCAGTAGGATTGAGGAGGTCTTCGAAGTATTCCGCCCACCGACTCACAACATCCCGAGTTGAGGTCAACAGCACGCCATCCCCACCATAAATGGTGTTGGTCGCGTACCGCTTTCCCCCCCTGAGACGCCGGATGGTGGACCAGAATCGCCTCGAAGCCGTACGGAAGTCATTCTCCATGGCCTCTCCGAACTCCTCCCACGCCCGAGTTTTTGCCTCAGCAACCACCCGAGCCGCATGCCGCTTGGACTGCCGGTACCTATCAGCTGCTTCCGGGGTCCCACAGGCCAAAAAGGCCCAATAGGACTCCTTCTTCAGCCTGACAGCATCCCTCACTGCCGGTGTCCACCACCGGGTTCGAGGGTTGCCACCACGACAGGCACCAACAACCTTGCGGCCACAGCTCCGATAAGCTGCCTCGACAATAGAGGCGCGGAACATGGCCCACTCGGACTCATGTCCCCCGCCTCCCTCGGAACGTGTTCAAAGCTCTCCCGGAGGTGGGAGTTAAAGCTCCGTCTTACGGGAGACTCTGCCAGACGTTCCCAGCAGACCCTCACAATACGTTTGGGTCTGCCAGGTCTGACCGGCATCCTCCCCCACCATCGGAGCCAACTCACCACCAGGTAGTGGTCAGTTGACAGCTCAGCCCCTCTCTTCACCCGAGTGTCCAAGACATGCGGCCGTAGATCAGATGAGATGACAACAAAGTCGATCATCGAACTGCGACCTAGGGTGTCCTGGTGCCAAGAATACATATGAACACCCTTAAGCCCGAGATACACTGAAGCGTCCTCAGGTACGCCACTCTAAGCGCGCATTTTGTGCGCATGTGTTTTGCTGCTATACTTCATAAACTATCAGCTTTCAAACGCTCGCGTTCTCCTTGTTGTAATATGAGCAGCTGTGCACGGAGGGGACTCAACTGAGCTCGCTGATTGGTCACTTGCTGACACGCCTACTGAAATGATTGACAGTCAGAAGACCGCGGCGGTGTTCATGCGGTGTTTCTACTATATATGTTGTAAAAAGTTCTCTCAGAAATAAAAATAATAACAGGGAGTGCTTTTCCTGCAGCACACAGCCCACCAGGGATATTTAAAACATCGCGCACCCAGGTAGGACCTGAATTCATTCATTTCATTCATGGAGTGAACGGAGGAAGAAGCGGTTACTTGACTTTAGGCAAAAAAACAAAAGAAAAGGCCCGATCAGCGATAAAGAAGGGGAATTTATTTCATTTGTGTAACATACAAAACAGTCCGGCGCCGGGGAAGTTTATGGTCAGACACCGCGTATTGCGCACGCGGACGTAAAAAAAAAGCTTTGCGCGTACATGCCCTGAGGGGCTACGCGGGGCTACGCTTTTGCCTTGACGTACGTACGCTGCGTATAGGCGTATCGTGAGGACGCTCGAGTGTATCTCGGCCTTTATGCTTGAATGTTCATTATGGATAATCCATGACGAGCACAGAAGTCCAATAACAGAACACAGGGGCGGCCGCCACTAGAGGGCGCTAGGGGCGCCGCCCCTCCTTGGAACTGCAGCTCTTCACCATTTGAAAATTTAATTTCTTTTTTTTATAAAAATGAAATAATAAAATAAAAATATTTTGAAATGTATGCATACATGTTATTAGTTGTGTAGGATAAATATTTTATGAGTAATGATTGTTTGTTTCAAAAAACGTTTTCTGATTGTGATGTACTTCCAGTTCCCCGCTGGGCGCCGCCTACGGCTTTTCCATTGAATCTAATTATATCTAGCGCTAGCCCATGCACAGTTTATGTCCCATCTGTCCAAAACTATTGGACTGTACAGGTTGCATTTTCTGTCGCCCTCGAGCCTGGACTCGTCTCGTGATCGCTGCGGATCGCCAGCGTGTTTCCGGTTTGACTGCAGAGGAGGGAGGGGGAGTGGGGGACTCTCTGTTTACACAGTCAGAGCTGATCACACGCAACTAGCGACGTTGAACAGCAGTAATTATTAATGGTGCCTTTCTACACAGGTAAGCAAGTAATAATTAGTGAGTTATTTAATAAGCGCACATGAGCAAATGAGCAAAATTTGAGCTGATCTCATCTGTGTGCGTGACGTGGTGTCGTGTGTTGCGGTCAGTCACTGCAGTAGCTAGCTACTAGCTGTGCTTATGAACGTTGTGGTGTTTCTTTATCTAATGCTTATTACTATTCCTGACTGATATGGCTCTCAACTAGATGTTACAAAAGTGTTTTCTAAACGTTATGTGTTTAAAGCTGCAGTATGTAGCTTTTTTTATGAACATATTTCTTCACTCTGTCACTACCTCCTGACAGACTGATGTTAGCCAGGTAATCTCTGAAAAAAAATTAAAAAAAATATTGTCCCCTTGCTTCTCCAGGTGGTAAATAAGCATTTCTAAAAAGAAAAGGTGACCCGCCATTTTCCAGCCAATAAAAACAGAGTTTGTAACCAGCCAATAAAAACAGAGCTTGAATTTGAATCAGCCAATAAAAACAGAGCTTGAATTTGAAATTCAACAGACCACAAGGGGGCAGAGCCACATATGGCTCTGAGGGGGAGGGATCAGAATGCTTTGCCTGTTGAAAATATTTCTAACTGCTGCAGTTCTACAGAAACTGCATACTGAACCTTTAATATTATGATTATCAGGTGTTTATGTATTAATATTTTGATTATCAGATGTTCGTGTGTTAATATAATGATTGTCAGTTGTTTATGTGTTAATGTTATGATTATCAGATGTTCATGTGTTGTGTTAATATTATGAATATCAGATGTTCATGTGTTAATATTATGATTATCAGATGTTCATGTTTTTAACTCAAGCTTGTGTACAAAAGTTGAGCTGAAGTCAAACCTGTTAAATATCAGACAATATAAACTTTTATATTCACCAGATGTCTGCTATATCAATCAATCACCTTTATTTTTCCAGGTAGAGTCCGTTGAGATGGAGATCTCTTTTACAAGGGTGACCTGGTCAAGTGGTCAGCAGCACACGTCACATGGTAATTGACAATAAGCATTTGCATTTACCAACAAAGATGGTTTTATGAACCTGTTTGTAGCAGCCCTTAAACATTTTTCTTCCACTGTACAGGAGGACATGGCAGGAGGTGATGATGAGGGGATCCTCTGGTCCAGCCTGGATGTTTCTGAGAAGTGGAGTCGCCACCGCACAACCCACATAATACGGTACCCAAATACTGTAATAATACAATAGCAGTGAGGAGGCTAGAAGCAGCTCTGTTCAACCAGTTACCAGTTACACTCATGGTCTCTTAAAATAACTGGACAGTACATGTATTTTTCTTTTAATGTTAGTGTTTTGTAAAAATATAAGCAGTGCTTTTCTTATTCTTGTCCTTATCCCCTTCATTTCTTAATACAGTATATATATATATATATATATATATATATATATATATATATATATATATATCCCTCACTGGTGAAAATGTCACGAGCCGCCACTTAAGGCTGCACGATTAATCGCATTTGCGATTATCTCGCGATATGTTAAAACGCGATTCACTAATCGCACGGGCTGCGATTTGACTGGTCACGTGACTTGGTAGTGAGCCGGTCTGGCCGCGCGCAGCTCTGAGCGGAGCAAAACAGAGCAGGAGGGATGGGGGACACCGTGCGCTCCAACACAGTTGCTTCAGGCTCGACAGAAGTCATAAAAGTTATAAATTCAGGTAAGTTAGCTCATTTAAACGTGTATCTGAGCTTAGACGCTGAGACACAGAGACTGCGGATGATAAACAAAGCGCGAGCTGGTCATGTGAACGGGTCTGTTTTGACGGTGCTCTGTTAGCAGCTAGCTCAGCAAGCTAACGTTCTGCGTGAAAAAGCGCATTAATTATCTGATTAAAAAAAAAAACAGTTGTGTCATTAGTGATATGAATTAATACAGAACCAGTAAAAATAATCGCATTTTAAACCGCAATCGCAATTTATAGAAAAAAAATCATGATTAGATTATTTTCCAAAATCGTTCAGCCCTACCGCCACTGACAGAACACCACTCGGGTTCAGATCAGCAGGGCCGTTTTAGGCCAGTTGGCCAAATTGCTACTCACAGAAACAGCTTGTGGACAACCAAGGCCAAAATTGTTCAGACAAAAAAGTTTGTAAGCTCAATCATCCAGGTAGTTAACAACAAAAATGGCTAAATCATGTAATCTGGACCAGTTTCTTTAAGTGAGAATTTTTTTTAGCTGTTGATGGATTTTATTTTAATTTTTTTACGGGAGTTCTCTGTTTGCACTTGTTAAAAGCCTGTTTCTGAGATTCCAACAGGAGGTTGCTTGCAATGAAGTGCTTCTTATGGGACAGATCATGTTGGCAGGCCACTGACTGACAAAGGGCCAGTTTACACGGCGCGTATTTTGAGTGGAACCGCTACTTTCTCTTTGCGTCTTTGCTTATCGCCTACACGACGCTGCTGCCCCCCCCTCTTTGCATCCGATACTTTCCTGATCCACCTCTCAGGGTGGAACTTTTTCGCAGACCCCCCGCTGATAATGTAAACATCTCCTGCTGATCTTTTGTGTCAACCACATGCGCGCAGCTCACACGCGCGGACAGTCTAGGGCAGGCGGACATTTCACGTGTCACGCTGCAAAATATAACAGTTTAACAATAATAAACAGTATTTATGTTGGCGTGGGAGATGTAAATTTATCTGAACTACAGTATCTATCTGGACTCGTTACATTTTTTAAACAGTGCGTAACGTGCTGTGAAAATGAAGACACCAGGTTTATTTTTTATTTATTTATTTATTCAGCACCACAAACTTTACGTAACACAAACACTGAGAATTAAACTGAACACACTATTAAAACACGTGAACCGAACTGTAACTACGTTAATGAACTGGACTCTTGCTGTGTGTTCATCTGGACCCATCAGAACCGGTCTGCCTGTTTGTTGGAACGACAGCTCCACCTGGCAGAAATAAATAAATAAATAAAAACTCTGTTGTTGTGTGATCAAATTAAACACAAGCAAACATTATATTAAGAACGTTGATTTACCTGCTGTAAGTCAGCTGTTTATCACGGAGTAAAGTCCGGTTCTGGTCCACAGTCCACTCAGCGTCTGGTGTGCAGCTTGTTAGATGAAGCAGTCCCGCTTGGTGTCAAATCTGTCGACTCTTATCCAAAATCCAGCTTTAACTTGTTGTTAACTTGTTGTTAGCTCAACTTTTAGCACAAAAGAAAGTAGCAGACTGCCAGCAGAGTGAGGCAGCACGCATGCGCAGTGGGTGAAGGTTCAGCAGCACGCATGCGCAGTGGGTGAAAGGGGGGGTGCATGAGGGAGGGGGGAGATTCGAGCAGATCCGTGTCAACGCAAAACTTTTCATGTAATTAACATACACAAAAGTTCCGTTTCCCCCCACAGTGTCCGTGTAAACAGGGCCAAAGTCCTCTGGATGGGGGCCGAAATGTTTCTCACTGCCCGTTATCCACTTGCTGGCGTGGGTCGGTTATTGCGTAATATATGCGTGCCAGAGGTGAGCTGGACGCATTTTCCATTTGACTTACGAGCCGCGCCGCACCAGAATTCTGGACGCATTTCTTGGCAGGTTCCAAGCGGGCGATAAGCGAGCTGGGGGAGGAGTCTGTGTGGACTGGAGCTGGAGAAAATCGCTGTCACCGAAGCGAGCAGCAGCACGGAAGGACTTGACATGATTAACATGGTAAAAACAATCATTTGTTTTTAAAAATTATAGCAAAGATGTGTCTTAAGCTAAACTTCTTAATAAATTCACGTAATGCTCAAAACTGCAGGATTTAAAAAGGTAGGTTCGCCACATGCACACGTGCGTGGCAGCTTTATTTCTTTATAATGTAGCTAAATAAACGGATATAAAAATATATTTCATAGCTGACTTTATACCACGAGTGTTCCTGAGCTTAACTGTTCCTTAATAAATTCAGGTAATGGACAAATATGCTGGATTTAACAAAGTAGGGCTTTATTTCTTCGTAATTTAGCAAAATAAACGGATATAAAAATATATTTCATAGCTGACTTTATACCACGAGTGTTCCTGAGCTTAACCATTCCTTAATAAATTCACGTAGTGGTCAAATCTGCTGAATTAAAATTGTTTTGCTTTGACTGATTCCAAAACTGTTGCATGCGCTACAAGAATAAATTATAAAAAATCGTATTTTATTTAAAATAACTCCAACAGTTTTTGTTTGTAAATGAACATCATGTGATTACATGCTTAAATTTCAAAAATATCTGCCGTGGTTTAGGAGCTATCCATTGTCCGTCGGTATCCATTGTTATTTCATTATTTTAATTATTTATAAAACAGTTCAGCTGGTTTAAATAGCTCCAAGAAGCTCTACAGAAAAACAAACTGTAGCAGCATCGTTCTTGGTTTTATGCAGTTATTTAAAAACAGTATCTAGACTAAATTAACCATGTTTTTCTTCTTTTTCAGTGGAGAGAAAGCAGTCACCAGAATTGAACAACTTGTGTCTTCTGGATGAAGCCGTGAGACAACGGAAAGAAAGGCATTAGGTGGATGCAGTATTTTTATTTTTGTAAATTTTTAACTTCTTACTTTTCTATTAAACATTTTTTATTAAAAATATTTGGTGTCATTGAACAATGATTTCCTAAACATATTTTACAAGTTACGTGTGTACAGTACAGTGTTTGTTTAAAAACATACTGGAAGTTAGAAATATTTTCCATTTGCATTTGACCTTTAAAGAATAATAAGAAAAATATTATTAGATTATTAGATTTGAACAGCCAGCCAGCCATCCATCCATCCATCCATCCATCCATCCATCCATCCATCCATCCATCCATATGTCGGGTCGTGGGTGCAGCAGCGTTTCCCGGGATGCAGACGTCAACATCAACCCGATGAAGCTGTTCTTGGATGCCCATAAGGAGTTTCCTGATCAACAAACATTTAATTATTAATACTTTGTTTGTACGTTTAAAGAAACAAGTTTTTTTTTGTGTAAGGGACCGTTTAAACCAAATTATCCATTTGCATTTGACTTTGAATGATCCCTAACAAAATATTGCGTTTAAATTTAATGAAATAACTAAATTGTAATATTACAGGGCAAATTAAAACCTAATTAATTCCTAATCTGTAGCTTACTGTAAAATTAGTTTAACTGATTACAGATGAGTGTGATGTGTTTAGCAATTTTAACAGGAACTTCAAAGTCAAAGTCAAAGTCAAAGTCAACTTTATTGTCAGAACTGCAACTGACTGTCCTGTACAGGACATACACAGAATTGAAATTGCGTTTCTCTCAGTCCCTCGGTGCAACAGTAACCATTTAAACACTAAAACACTAAAACATTTAATAAACATAAGCATAAAATAGTAAAAGTGTAACACTGTCCTGAGTTTTTGCATAGTAGTATAAAAGTATGAAAATTTACACCAACACTAAAACACTAAACATTTAATGAACATAAGCATAAAATGAAATAATAAAAGTGTAATACTGTCCTGAGTTTTTGCATAGTAGTATAAAAAGTATAAAAAGTATATCTATAAAATAAACTGAAGGTTCTAGCATTGACATTTGCAAAGAGAGGCAAAGCAGCATATGAACTTTGTGCATATCTGAAAATAATACAAGTGAGGATATTTTTAAACATCTTTATTATAAAGAAACATAAAATGGAAAACACATGGGTTTAAAACAAGCTGAAAAGGCAAGAAAGTAAGATTATGACTGGTTTAAAAGTTAATTCTCAGAGGGAACTCCATTATAGCAAGTAAATAGCTCAAGGGATATTACCGCCACCAGGTGGTGAGACAAAGTCCTGCAGGGTGTTCATCTAACGTGTAGTGGTGTATAGTAAATAGCTTAAGGGAACACTACCGCCACCACGTGGTAAGACGAGTAGGTTTCTAGACACCGCCCACAGAAGGGGTCTGGGCAGCACAGTGGCACAACTGGTAGAGCTGCTGCCTCTCAGCGAGCAGGTCCCTGGTTCAAATCCTGGTCCGGGGGCCTTTCTGGGTGGAGTTTGCATGTTCTCTCTGTGCATGCGTGGGTTTTCTCCGGGTGCTCCGGTTTCCTCCCACAGTCCAAAAACATGAATGTTAGGTTGATTGGTAACTCTAAATTGACCCTGGGTGTGAGTGAAACAGGTCCCTCTTGTAAATGAGTCCCCGTGGCTCAACGAGGCTAGCCTGTATAAATAAAGGTTGAATGAAAAGGGGTCCATAAGTTTAATGGAAACACAACTAATGTGAGCCGATCCAAATTGAACCAAACTGATCCGATCTGCAGCGAGCGGGTGGAAAAGGGGCATAAAGAAACTGGTTCAGATGACACAATTTAACCATTTTTGTTGTTATCTCAAAGTCAAGGTCAAAGCTTCTTTATTTGTTGTTCGCACCATATGTAGTACATGTGGTGGAACAAAATTGTTTACAATGTCCCAGTTACATCTAACAAAAGTATAAAATGTAAAAGAAAAAAACAGTAATAAGATCTTTGAAACTAAGAAATAAGAGCAAATAAACTAGGCACAAATACAAAAACAATACTCCGAACAACAGCAGCACGAACATGAGTCTGTGTGAGCAGATAAGCACGAATGAACACAGCAGCGTGAAATAAATCAGCAGCATAAGATCAGCATGAGCTCTACCTGGATGAATGAGCTTACAAACTTTTTTATAAATGCTAACCCAACATTAAACAGAAAAAACAACAACAACAGGGACAACCCATTCGAACACATCTGGAAAAAGTCCACCCATTTCTCTCCCATGATTATCCAGACTGCACTGCAGTTCACACAGTCACTTGTGTTCAAGTACAATTTGTCATTTCAACAATTTACACCGAAATTTAACAGTAACCCACAGATGTTAATGTTTCTGTGAAATGTTATTATGTAGTAAAACAAAAATGTACACCTAAATCGAATTCTTACTGGTCAGTTTTGAGAGCAACCAACATTCCATTGTGTATGTTTTGAATTTGCAGGTTGCACCTGAATGCATCACAAATCATGTAGTTTAAAGAAAAGCCTGGAAAGGTCTTCCTGAAGGCTCAAAGTCCAGTGTTTTGGTCCCATTCACTCTACAGCAACATTTGATTTGATTTGATGTTTATTCATTCATTTTAAAAGAACAATACAAGACAGTTTCATCAGATACAAGAATACAAGTAGGATAAAATGAAGGGAGCAGAAAGAAGATGGAATATTATTATATCTGCCCCTTTTTTCACAGTTTGTTCAACCAATGATAACCTTCAAACTACATCACAAAATGAATAATTCTACTTATTTTTTCTAACTGTAATATACAAACTAAATCACAAAATGAATAGTTCTACTTAATTTTACTAACTGTAATACACAAACTACATTACAAAATGAATAATTCTACATCTTGTTTTGACATCTTGATTGGTTAATTTCCCTGTCAGTCACACTCATCTTGAGGAGACTTGGATTAAGTTTAGCATTCTCTTATGACAGTGAAGTCCTGATCATTGCAGAAGACAAACCTTGAAACATGTTTCTGCTTGGAAAAGCAAATTTAGAAGGATCATTTTGGATAAAAAAATAAAAAAATAAGAACCACCAAAATAACAATATTTTTAAAGACAACTGCTGGCTCGATTTCAAATGATGCAATACAAAGTTGTGCAAATACACCATTTTTTTAACATTTTAAGAAGCTGAATTCTAGGAACACTTGTCATGAGCTGAGATTTTCGCTGTGTGAATATTTAATAGATACCAGAAGCTTTACGTGTGAGTTAATAATACAATCTTGCTTTTTATACATTTAGTCAATAAGACTATAGAAGAAGAAGCTTAACTTTATACTACACATGACCACATATGTGCTCAGTACTTATTTACACTGTAATGTGTTTTTTGTAAAATAAATAAATAAATAAATAAAATAAAGGAACATGACAGCATGTCAGTGAGCAGTCAGAATTTAAAGAGTTGAAAGCTTCAGCGTGCGCCTTTGTAAGCAGAAGTGTGCTGACGCTAAGCTCCGACGATTGCAAATACGTTTATGCTCCTTTACTCCAAGCTTCATCTGTTAAATTCTGATGCTTCTGCAGGGACAAGCTCACGAGAAGGAGTCTGCTGAAGTTGCAAAATAGTGCCTGATAAATCTTGATGCACATGAACCCAAGATATCTCATGTGTCAACAGCACAGGCTCACAATGTAAAACGGTCTCAAAACGCTTTCATGAAGATGATAGTGAGTTCAGCACAGTGCTGTGGCCTTCATAGATACCGCCTGAAACTAAAAGCATATTTTGCAGGAAATTCACATAAAGTGCAACTGCAGAAATTAGGTTAGGTAATTATGTCAGCTTATAAGAATCTTAAAAATAGTATTTCAGTCTTGAGCACTTTAAGTTTTTTTTTTCTTTTTTTTTTAAGAACTGAGTCCACATTTGGAGATAAAGCAGGTTCTATCTCATTTTAGCATGCTAGATACTGAGAGATGCTCTAGTTAGCATTAATATACAGTGTGGTGTCATAATTAGAGCTGGAGGTTATGCACCATAACCAATGTTCCCCGAGGGAGGGAACAAAGTGCAACACAGAATATATGGGAATTGCGCCACGCGCTGTTCACCTGAAGCATTACAATCACGCCTTTTAAGGCAAGTGAGGCGTCTACGTCTCCAGAGGCCACGCCCCTCTGGAATAAAAACGGAGGACGCCTCACGTTCTGCCTCTGCAAGCACTTCGCCTGAGCTTGTGCATTGGAGGGGCAAAAGAGTGTTGCACTTTGTTCCCTCCCTCGGGGAACATTGGTTATGGTGCATAACCTCCAGTTCCCCTTCAGTCGGTCACTGCAGTGCAACACAGAATATATGGGAACCTACCATCACGCCCTGGAAATGCATGCTTTGTGCAACATTAGGCCCGGACAGATAGGCGGTAGTACGTTCAGCTCTCCTTTGATGAGAGCACAGCCTGTGTGACGTCATGATTTGTGACGTCCAAACTGTAGTATTTTATAAACGTGTTAGGAGAAGACCAATTAGCAGCAGCGCAGATGTCTGCTAATGACACTCCCTTAAACAAAGCCCAGGAAGTGGCTAGCCCACGGGTTGAGTGAGCGTGTACACCACTGGGCACCTGTTGACCTTTGCTGCTGTATGCTCTAGAAATGGCCTCTGTCACCCAATGGGAGAGGCGCTGCCTTGACAGTGCTTTGCCTGCGACAGGAGCAGCGAAGCATACAAACAGCTGATTTGATTTTCGCCAGCTGCTAGTTCTCTCCATGTAAAAACGCAGAGCCCGCACAGGGCAGATTGCGTTAAGACGCCTCTGTTCTGCGGACAGAACAGGAGGGGGAGGAAAAGCTGACAATTCAAAGTCCAAACTCCTGTAGTTTAAAGTTGGGACCTTAGGTGAATAAGCCGGGTTTGGTCGCAGAGTGACCTTTGACCCGTCCTGAGCGAACTGAGTGCATAATGGGTGAACTGACAATGCGTGTAGGTCCCCAACACGTTTGGCAGAGCATAAAGCTAAGAGGAGAGCAGTCTTATAAGACAATAAATCAATCTTAGCGCTCTGCAGAGGCTCGAAAGGAGGCTCACAGAGGGCCTCCAGGACCAGAGTTAAGTCCCACTGTGGGGCCAGGACCCTGCTTGGAGGCCTCACCTTCATAACCCCCCTCATGAACTGGGTCACGAGAGGGTGGGAGCCGGGAGACTTGCCGCCCCACCCCTCGTGGCAAGCTGATACAGCTGCCAAGAAGACCTTAATGGTGGAAAAGGAACGGCCTTTATCCAGCAGGTCCTGTAGAAAGGTGAGGAGCTGTGCTATGTTACAGGAATATGGCACAATAT
>JBBPBX010004809.1:46302-74746 GCA_038048925.1 Garcialebias charrua
ACCTCTCTTCGCGGGACTTCTCTGCTGCTCCATCGCTCAACCTGAGGTGAGCTCGCTCCCTGCACAGAGCGCACAGAGAATTTTTCCCTGCGTACTGCTGGACTAGCGAAAGCTAGTCCAGCACATTTCTATAACCTCAAAGTTTTTTCTTCTCCTCTCTACAGGTTGCTTCGCTCAACGGCGTTATAACTACGCCACAACCGCTACCCCGGCTAACATCCTAGCGGGCTAGCCAGCGAAAGCGACACGACGGAGGAGACACTTGAAAAAAGAAGAAAAATTATTCTGGAAGGTCTCGCTCGCCTTATCTTGGACATGCCTCCGGAGAAAGGAAAGCGAAAGACAAAACTTCAAAGGAAAACCAGCGGGATGGCGAGTCCAACCTCGCACACCTGTCCCAATGACTGTGGATTTTCTCTCGCAGCAACGGACACCCATGAGGCCTGTCCAGTCTGCCTGGGTATATTTCATGCAAGACAAGCTCTGGACGCGCCAGATTCTTGCCCACACTGCAGCCAGATGCTGGATGCGGTGCTGCGGCATCGGGTGGACCTCGTGGCTAAGGCCATGGGAAGCTCAGCTGGTCCACAGGACCCAGACACCACGGAGACCCTCACTCCGACCCCGGAGCTCGAACACATGGCTCTACACGACAGCACGCGCGTCGAATGGGGCGACAGCCCTGACCCGCTTGCTCCCATGGTGGACCTAACAGTCGAGTTCGACACCAGAGGCATGATGAATGAAAGACGAGATCTCCATCTCAGCCTCGGGCGAATTTTCAGCGGAGGAACCAGAACTCGAAATCGAGGATCCGGGAGAGGACCTCTCCAGGACCTGTGCTCCCTGAAACGGACTTCTCCATCCCGGCCCTGTTAGACCTGTGCCACAGAGCAATGGACGCGTTGAACATCCCCTGGCAGGAACCCCCGTCTCGCCAACAGGTCACGAGGCTGGCTGGGAACTATTTTTATTCAAAACAGCAGGCAGCAACGAGGCAAAGGATGCCCGTGTTCCTGGACTTCCTCACGGAGCTAACCCGCACCTGGCCTCAGCCACGAGCGCCCATGCTCCTTCCTCTCTCACAATTCCTCGACGTGGAAGGCATGGATCAGGTGGGAACAACCAACGCACCTCAGATTGAGGACACACTGGCGTCCCACCTAGCTCCCAAGTCATCAGGAACAAAACCGACTCTCCCCAGCAAAGCTTGTAGAGCCTCAGCCTCGCTTCTCGAGAAGTGCTACAGAGCTCAAGGACTTGCGGCGCGCGCCATGAACGCGTCCGCAATGATACATGCTTATCTCGCAGAAAAACTCCAACAACTGCAAGAAACCTCGGATAAAGCCCTGTTTACATGGACACTGTGGGAGGAAATGGAACTTTTGGGTATGTTAATTACATGAAAAGTTTTGCGTTGACACGGATCTGCTCGAATCTCCCCCCTCCCTCATGCACCCCCCCTTTCACCCACTGCGCATGCGTGCTGCTGAACCTTCACCCACTGCGCATGCGTGCTGCCTCACTCTGCTGGCAGTCTGCTACTTTCTTTTGTGCTAAAAGTTGAGCTAACAACAAGTTAACAACAAGTTAAAGCTGGATTTTGGATAAGAGTCGACAGATTTGACACCAAGCGGGACTGCTTCATCTAACAAGCTGCACACCAGACGCTGAGTGGACTGTGGACCAGAACCGGACTTTACTCCGTGATAAACAGCTGACTTACAGCAGGTAAATCAACGTTCTTAATATAATGTTTGCTTGTGTTTAATTTGATCACACAACAACAGAGTTTTTATTTATTTATTTATTTATTGATTTCTGTCAGGTGGAGCTGTCATTCCAACAAACAGGCAGACCGGTTCTGATGGGTCCAGATGAACACACAGCAAGAGTCCAGTTCATTAACCTAGTTACAGTTCGGTTCACCTGTTTTAATAGTGTGATCAGTTTAATTCTCAGTGTTTGTGTTACGTAAAGTTTGTGGTGCTGAATAAATAAATAAATAAAAAATAAACCCGGTGTCTTCATTTTCACAGTACGTTACGCACTGTTTAAAAAATGTAATGAGTCCAGATAGATACTGTAGTTCAGATAAATTTACATCTCCCACGCCAACATAAATACTGTTTATCATTATTGAACTGTTATATTTTGCAGCGTGACACGTGAAATGTCCGCCTGTCCTAGACTGTCCGCGCGTGTGAGCTACGTGCATGTGGTTGACACAAAAGATCAGCAGGAGATGTTTACATTATCAGCGAGGGGTCTGCGAAAAAGGAAAAAGTTCCACCCTGAGAGGTGGATCAGGAAAGTATCGGATGCAAAGAGGGGGGGCAACAGCGTTGTGTAGGCGATAAGCAAAGACGCAAAGAGAAAGTAGCGGTTCCACTCAAAATACGCGCCGTGTAAACTGGCCCTAAGCAAGCTACTGCCGACTTACTGGATGAAGCCCGCAGAGCAACAGACTTCGTTCTCCGTATGATGGGGACAACTGCTGTGGCTCAGGGCAGAGGTATGGCAGAAGTGGTCATCGCGATCCGCCACCTGTGGATGACACAGACAGATTTGCCAGAGGGACAAAAGGTGCCTTTTCTCCACCACTCGACAGAGGCGGAGGGACTTTTTAGCCAGACTTTGGAGCGAATCCAGACCAAGCTGGACCAAAGACGCAGGCAGACTGAAGCTCTCAGGGTGGGCATTCCTCGTCAGAGTTTCCCCCCTCATAAAACAGCACATCCCTGTTTTATTGATAAAAAAAACACCAACACAAATAATGTCAGCAGTACGGGTCTCTCTGGCCTGTCAGCCATCATAAAGGGGGGCACATCCCCCTCCCTCACGGCTCATGGGGTGTCAGCCTATTCAATAAGCCCCAGCAGGGTGCCTCAGGACCTGTCTCCAGAAGACAGATCCAGAGGCGTCTGCGAACAGACCCTACACCTTTCGCGAAGACAAGTGGGAAAGGGCACATGTTCCAGCCCCCGCTCCGTTGTGGACAAGGGGCCGGCTAATACACTAACCAGACGAACATGTGACATGTTCGCACCACAGGAGAGCACGTCGGATGCCCCTAGGCAGACACAATTTTCACACCCTCAAAGCATTGGCTGTGATCACGTTACTATGTGTGTAAAAGGATCAGAGTCGAACCAGAATTTTCCTCCTGATTTTAGGAAACTGGGCTCCTTATCAACGAATTATCTTAAGTCTGCCGGTCACAAAGGACCATCTCCACGTTCACACGTTGCAGCTGCCCCTTTACTATTCATGAAGGACATGCAATGCTCGAGCGGTAAAAGAGCAGCACGTGACTTTCCTCACAGAGCTGCATCAGACTTGCTCACACACAACAGTATCCCACTGGGTGAGACACCAATTGGAGTTAGGAGATCTGCTCGTTTACAAAAACAGCAGCCTCTCAATCCAATAAATCCTATTTTGGAGGGAAATAATAGCTTTCCTGTTCCGACTCAATCTAATAAAATTAATAGACTTCATCTGTCTTCGAGGAGACTCGATCAGTGCAGTCTGTTAACACATCAACGTGGAGGCCCCCTCCCCAACCTGGTTGACCCTCAAAGGCTCACACAGGAAGTCGCAGTCCAGCCGCTTAGGCCAGGAACTGGAATTAATTCCAGCCTGTTAGCTGAAAAGGACAGGCTGATGGCTTCGGGCCTACCAGAGATTGTGGTGAAAACCATACAAAATGCCCGTGCCGGGTCAACACAGTCTCTATACATACAGAAGTGGCGCATCTTCGAAGCTTGGTGCTCAGAAAGAAATATAATTTATTATGCTTGCAACTTGGCTCAACTACTAACTTTCCTTCAGGATTTACTGGAAAAGGGTCATTCTTATTCAATGATTAAAATGTTCCTTGCAGCTATCTCTGCTTGTCACGAGAGCTGATGACACAGGACTCCTGGAGCACATCCAATCATAATGAGATATACAAAAGGTGTGCTTCGAACCAAGCCACCCAGCAGGACCTTGACCCCTGGTTGGGATCTGGGCCTGGTCTTGGGGGCTCTTTGCGACCCGCCATTCGAGCCTCTGAGCGAGATTAAGATAGATCTTCTATCTTATGCCCCTTTTCCACCGGTCGGCTCGGGTCGGATGTTACGTCATATGTGCGTCGCAGAGACCCCCTTTCATCCTTTTCCACCGGATATTTCGAGCGGAGCCGCGCGAGATTTCCTGAGATTTTCGGGCTGGTTTCAGAGGGGTACTGAGGCGAGCTCACCCGCACCGGAAGTGGGAAGGAGGAGACGAGAGCTGTTTTTACGGAAGCGAGGGACGCGATCACTGCAGGACTTTTACATGATAAACACGGTAAAAACAATTATTATTTTTTAAATTTATAGCAAAGATGGGTCTTCAGCTGAACGTGTCCTTAATAAAATCACGTACTGCTCAAAACTGCAGGATTTTAAAAAAATAGGTTCGCCACGAGCAACACGCGGCGCGCGGGCGGCTTTATGTCTTTAAATGTAGCTCAATGAACAGATATAAAATATATTTCATAGCTGACTTTAATAGTACGAGGGCTCCTGAGCTTAACCACGCTTTAATATTGTCACGTATGGTCAAATGTGCTGCATTTAAAGTAGTTTCGCTTTGACTTTTTCCAAAACCTGTGTTTGCACAACGAAAATAAATTATAAAAATTCGAATTTTATTTCAAATAACTCCAACAGGATACATTTCGTATATGAACATGTTGTGATCACACTAGATTTTTTTGAAAAATATCAGCTTTGTGGTTTTTGATAGAATTGATAATATGTGATACAAAGTAGAAAATAATGGACGTAGGTTGACACATTTATGTCTATAAAACATTGAATTTTATTTCAAATAACTCCAACAGGATACATTTCGTATATGAACATGTTGTGATCACACTAGATTTTTTTGAAAAATATCAGCTTTGTGGTTTTTGATAGAATTGATAATATGTGATACAAAGTAGAAAATAATGGACGTAGGTTGACACATTTATGTCTATAAAACATTGAATTTTATTTCAAATAACTCCAACAGGATACATTTCGTATATGAACATGTTGTGATCACACTAGATTTTTTTGAAAAATATCAGCTTTGTGGTTTTTGATAGAATTGATAATATGTGATACAAAGTAGAAAATAATGGACGTAGGTTGACACATTTATGTCTATAAAACATTGAATTTTATTTCAAATAACTCCAACAGGATACATTTCGTATATGAACATGTTGTGATCACACTAGATTTTTTTGAAAAATATCAGCTTTGTGGTTTTTGATAGAATTGATAATATGTGATACAAAGTAGAAAATAATGGACGTAGGTTGACACATTTATGTCTATAAAACATTGAATTTTATTTCAAATAACTCCAACAGGATACATTTCGTATATGAACATGTTGTGATCACACTAGATTTTTTTGAAAAATATCAGCTATGTGGTTTTTGATAGAATTGATAATATGTGATACAAAGTAGAAAATAATGGACGTAGGTTGACACATTTATGTCTATAAAACATTGAATTTTATTTCAAATAACTCCAACAGGATACATTTCGTATATGAACATGTTGTGATCACACTAGATTTTTTTGAAAAATATCAGCTATGTGGTTTTTGATAGAATTGATAATATGTGATACAAAGTCTTTATTGTGTTCTTCTTCTAGTGGTGGCTAGTACTGTAGTAAATAGCTTGAGGAACACTACTGCCACCATGTGGTAAGACGAGTAGGATTCTGGACCCCGCCCACAGAAGGGGTACAAAAAAGCTGTGGAAACAGAACATAGATGTGACCCGACCCGAACTGAGCCGACCTGAGCCGATCCAACCCGAGCCGAGCCGAGCGGTGGAAAAGAGGCATTATAAAACTGCTCTTCTCTTGGCTCTTTGCTCGGCAAAATGCGTGGGTGACCTCCACGCTCTATCTGTACATCGTTATGTACCATATTCGCCCCTGACGGTTCAAAGATCATCCTGAGGCCTAATCCTGCTTATACTCCCAAGATCTTGACCTTCAACCATAGGAGTCTAGACTTTGACCTCTCCTCCTTCCCACCTACCCCTGTCCTTACTCAAGAACACGAGAGCCTAATGGCTCTCTGCCCTGTGAGAGCTTTACGCACTTACATACAGAGAACAGTCGAATGGAGGGAAACAAACCAACTGTTCATCTGCTTTGCCGCACCTGCTACAGGAAAGGCCCTATTAAGACAGCGTCTCTCACATTGGGTGACGGAGGCCATTAAAAGGGCGTATGGTAGCAAAGGTCAACAAGTGCCCCCTGGAGTGCATGCTCACTCAACTAGGGGCTTGGCCACTTCCTGGTCATTGTTCAAGGGCGTGCCAGTTGCAGACATTTGCGCTGCTGCGAACTGGAGCTCATTAAACACTTTTGCAAAGTACTACAGTTTGGATGTTACTGCGTGTGATGTCACTCAGGCTGTTCTTTCTAATACACAATAGAAAGTAGCTTTGAGATGCCTTCTGGTCAAAGGCAGACGTTCACACTAACAGGCATTTTACTGAGCATTTCAAGGGCGTGAATGAATTACGTTCCCATAGCAAGTATGTTGCACCGAGAGACCAAACTGAAAGGGAACTGAAAGTTATGCACCATAACTCATGTTCCCTGAAGGAAGGGAACGAGGTGCAACATAGCTGGCCCTTTTCAATGCTGAAAGCTCGGTGAAGTGCAATTTTGGAGAAAGTTGGAGGGGCGTCAGTCGCTTAAGTACCTAAAAGGCGGTACCTCTGGCGTGGGGTGACGTCCCCTGCCGTAAAAGGTGTGAATGTATTCCTTCAGGTAATCGCGCGGGGTGCAATTCCCATAGCAAGTATGTTGCACCTCATTCCCTTCCTTCAGGGAACATGAGTTATGGTGCATAACTTTCAGTTTTCTTCTACATTTGCCTAACCCATTTGTGGGGAATGTGACATCTGCTCTGACATGTCAGAAGTATGGAAAGTTCCCACAGAAATGGTAAATGGACTGCACTTATATAGCACCAGTGATGGCATTGATGGCAGTGATGGTTACATTGAAAAAGTAACTTAGTTAAGTTACTGATTAGTCCTTGGGAAAATTAACTTATTTAATTTACTGATTACTTGATTTGGAAATTAACTAAATTGGATTACTAAGTTACTTTATTACCCCTTTCGGCCGCTAGGGGCAGCAGTACCACTTTCGGTCGCTAGGGTCCCCTGACCATTCCCAGCTCATGTGTCCGAAAAAAAGCCTCCTCTGCTCTGACTAATGCCTGGTACCCACTGCCCCGATGTCGGGCGGCTGAAGCGGCCAGTTTACATTCAAAGTCTATGAGGAGACGCGTGGAGTCACGGCGAAACGGGAAGCGGCGCGATTCGAGTGATCAAAGCGGCGCGGCGGCAGCCTGCAGTTCCTTTTCCACGCACGCGCGCGTCCAAATCAACCTAGGCGTCGAACTGCCAACGCCATAAAATTCGATCTCTGGTGGCTCGACGCGTCCAGCAAACAGTCGGGGGAGCCTCTGCTATCTGATTACACAACCACAACGGGACTTTTTTTGGACTTTTTAAACTTACCGGATCGAGCCTCCATGATTTGGAACCAAACTCCGGTAAGAAACGTGACATTTTTACAGTTGCTGCTGACAGGCTGCTGTTCTCTCCAGTGTAGATCACCCCAAACATAAAAAAAAAACGTTTTAATCTCATCAAAGACCGTCGGAGGTGCAGTTAACACAACAACTGAACCCGGAAAACGAGCTAGAGACCCCTCCCTCTGCCACCCCCTAGTGCGCGTCATCAGACGGTCTTCAGTGGCCAGTGGAACCGTGACAAGCGGCCAAAAGGGGGCGGCAGGCGCGTTTCGAGTTGTGCAGTGGGGACCAGGCATCACTCTGTCGCAGCCCGGCCTCCTGAACTCTGGAGGTAGGTCTGAACTAGTGTTTATTAGTAAAATATCTCAAGAACCACACAACAGATTTTGATGAAACTTACAGAAAGTAATCACTGGATGGATATTTACAACTGTTTAGCTGTAGGAGATGTTTGAGCTAAAATTCGATTTATTTATAATTTATTTTCGACCGTTTGGAAGACGTCAAAGCGAAACTATTTAAATCCAGCAGATTTGACCATTACGTGAATTTATTAAGGAACGGTTAAGCTTAGGAACACTTGTGCTATAATGTCAGCTAAGAAATAAATATTTTTAAGCGTTTATTTTGCTAAATTTTAAAGAAATGAAGCCGTCCCACCCATGCACGTGCACATAGCAAAACTACTTTTTAAATCCAGCTGATTTGATCATTTAGTGAATTTATTAAGGAAAGGTTAAGCTCAGACACATCTTTGCTATAATTTTCAGCAAACAAATAATTGTTTTTACCGTGTTTTTGAAGATGAGTCTCCTCCTCTCGGCTCCGTGAGCACCTCAGTGTTTACGTTTCTGTCACTCCTGGTGTCAGGTTTCACAGCCACAGCAGATGACCGAATTGCCACATAGACCAGACATCTTTTTTTTAAGTCACTCCCCAAGACGCATAGAGGAAATAAAATTAAATTACAGTACTACAGAAAATGACAAAAAAAAGTAACGCACAATAATTTGGATAAGTAACTTTAATCTGATTACTGGATTTTGAAATAGCAACGCATTAGATTACTAGTTACTGAAAAAAGTGGTCCGACTAGAGTAACGCGTTACTGACATCACTGTATAGCGCCTTTCTATCTTATCAAGATACTCGAAGCACTTTACACTACAATCTGTGCCCTTATTTACCCATTCATACAACACTCTACTCTCTATAATTGAACAAATCATTCTAAAGTGACTAGTCAGTGCTTTATCACATTCATACACTGATGGGACACACATTAGTGGCAATGAGAGGTTCAGTGTCTTGCCTAAGGACTCTTCAGCATGCGACTGCTGGTGGATTTGTACCCCCAACTCTTGCATTGGAGGACGACTGCTCCAACCACAGCCATCCAAACAGCTATGGCTCAGCGGTCGATTGCTTGTAATTTAACAGAATTGAACAAGCAGGTGAAATTAGGCTTTTTGACCATTAAAGTGCATTTATTAAGGAAAAGGTAAACGGAGACAAACTTTGCTATAATCTTGAACAAACAAATAATTATTTTTCAGTGTTAATCTTGTTAAATTTCAAAGAACCAGTGCTCTCATGCAATTGATTTTTGGCATGAAAGATTTCGAGAAGTCTCTTGCCACTTTGCGGTTTGTTTATCACAGACTTGCTCTATCGCAATAAAAAACAATTTTTTAAATGGACGTGATACACAATTGGCTGATTGATAGATGAGCAACACAATCGGCATGGATATGCTATTTAAAATAAATTATTTTTAATTATTTAGCCCCTACTGCACATTTGTGCAGACCAGAGCTGCAGAAAAAGCATCCTCTTGCACCTGTGTGCAGCCCATACTGCAGGATAAGCTTCCTGCTGCAGCTGATCAGCTGTTTACCATGCAGCAGGAAAGTGGGCATGGCCAAGAGTACTTGCATGTGGCAAAGAGCAGAGGAGTCAGGGAGCAGAAGCCATGACATTCTGTGCTCTTTTAGAGTGTTTAGAGTTGAGAAACACTCTAAAAGGCATACATGAGGGTGAGAAAATGTCTGAGGAATGGAGAAGTGTGCTGGTGCCCATTTTTAAGAACAATGGTGATGTACAGAGCTGTAGCAACTACAGGGGAATTAAGTTGATGAGCCACACAATGAAGATCTGGGAGAGAGTTGTGGAAACTATACTTAGATGAGAGGTGAGCAGCAGTATGGTTTCATGCCAAGAAAGAGCAACACACATGCCATATTTGCTTTGAGAATGCTGATGGAGAAGTACAGAGAGGGTCAGAAAGAACTCCATTGTGTCTTTGTGGATTTAGACAAAAACATATGACAGTGCCAAGAGATGAGGTGTGGTATTGCATGAGTGGCATACATTATGTTAGACTGGTACAGGACATGCATGAGGACAGTAGGACTGTGGTGAGATGTGATGTAGGAGTGACAGATAGCTTCAAGGTGGAGGTGGAATTGCATTAAGGATCAGCTCTGAACCCCTTCTTGTTTGCTCTGGAGATGGACTGACTAACATATGAGGTCAGGCAGGGATCCCCATGGACTATGATGTTTTTTAGATGACATTGTGATCTGTGGTGAAAACAGGGAACAGGTGGAAGAGAACTTGGAGAGGTTGAGGTATGCACTTGAAAGAAGAGGAATGAAAGTCAGCCGTAGTAAGACAGCGTACATGTGTGTGAATGAGAGGGAGGCCGGTGGAACAGTGAGGCTACAAGGAGCAGAGGTCACAAAGGTGCAGGACTTCAAGTACTTGGGGTCCACTGTCCAGGAAAATGGGAAATGTGGTAAAGAAGTGAAAAAGAGAGTCCAGGCAGGATGGAGTGGATGGAGAAAAGTTTCAGGAGTGATTTGTGACAAAAAGGTGTCAGCAAAGGTCAAAGGAAAAGTTTACAAGACAGTGGTGAGACCAGCTTATGATTGTCTGTAGACAGTGTCAATGACAAAAATACAGGAGAACGAACTGGAAGTAGCAGAAATGAAGATGCTCAGGTTCTCCTTAGATACAAGATACAAGAGCTTTTATTAACATTGCACCAGTTCTCACCAATACAACGTGATTATGTGTACACAGTCATCCAGGAGAGGGGTTGAGTATGTAAAGCTGCTGCTTATTCAAAACACATGACATGTTCTTCAGCGCGGCCTCTCTCATCCGTCTCGGGATGAAGGTCAAAGGTGTGAAAAAAAGGTAAGGAACCATGGGGGTTACAGCATTGGTATTAAAAAAAATGTATCACATTTTGTCTGCAAGACACCGCATGACACAGTAAAAACCATACCATAAGCACATAAGCACATAAGGACAGTTACATGTTGCATGTTGAGACTGAGGCAGGGAGGATCTGTCCATGATACATTCCGGATGCCTCCGATAACGCTCATAGAAAAGTTATCCGGGGGGGGGGTAGCAGACAAGACAAGACAGCAGCTATTTTTTCCACAGTAAGCACATCTCAGGAGAAATTAGATATCCAGCCTTTCCCAAGGCTGTTTCCAAGGGAGTCAGATAAGAATTGACAAATATTTTCACATCAGGCACACATTGTAATTTCTGTGGCCTTCAGTCTGTAAGGGCGATTCTGTTCCAAAGTGATCCAATTCGGGACTTTTTCCACTGATCCAAGCTCTGACCTCAGATGTTGACCACAGCTGTCCAGAGTCCCAATCCGGGGGTGATCTGTTCACCCTCTGGATAAGCTCGCAAACAGCTGATTTCTGATGTTGACCACAGCGTCCAGAGTCCAAATCCGTGGGTGATCTGTTCACCCTCTGGGAGTGACAAGGATGGATACGATTAGGAATGAGATCATCAGAGGTACAGCACATGTTGAACAACTGTGAGATAAAGTTAGGGAGGCCAGACTGAGATGGTTTGGACATGTCCAGAGGAGGGACAGTGGGTTTATTGGTAGAAAGATTTTAGAAATGCAGCTGCCAGGGAAAAAAACAAAGAGGAAGGCCAATGAGGATATAGTATATGGATGCAGTTAGAGAGGACATGAAGGTAGCCCCTTTCACATTAAATGGTTGCAACTCCTATGATATATACACATATATAAATGCTAGAATAAACTACCGGTACTTACTAATTGTACTACTATTCATACTTTGCTTATTTTTTTACTTATCGCAGGTCTTCTGTGTATGCATCCCCTGTGATAAATGAGGGACTACTGTATGCTGAAAAGGAAATTCTTTTTCTACAGTGTTTTCTTCTTTGTGTTTTACTGCCGCCGTGAGACTGAACACATTTTCGTAAAGAACGTTTCACTGACGTGAAACTTTTATCTGTCAATCTGTGTTCGATTACTTTGGACGGACCAGGATGTGTGACACAAAAAACTGATTTTTTGAAATTGAAACTGAATTATAAAACTGAGTTTTCAAAGCAAATGAATTCAGTTTCAAACTGTTCAATTCACTTTAAATTTAGTGAAATTCAGTTTCAAAACAGCGGTTCAAATTCAGTTTCTGATGGCACAAGTTTCAGCCCATAGCTTTTCTTTGACTTTTTATAGCAGCTGGCCCAGTGAGTGTAAAGTCAATTTGATGAATATATTTAAGTTAAAGGCACAAAAAGATGCACACATACATGAAAATATGACTTTATGTAGACATTGTACATAAAAAAAGGCTGACTAAGTGTGCACACCCACGCTACAAAAAACACAAACAATGCATTTTAAACTTTGCTATTCGTTGCTTTATGAGATGATGGGAAGAATATTTCACGATGAATGCTTGCAGAGGAAATATTTGCTTTAATGGTGCAGTCCCAAAGAAACTACACCAGCTACTTTAGGAATTTTCAGTGCAAACCTATTAGGTCTATCTAGAGGGTTGCACATGTTGTGCATGCCGTAACAATATATGGCAACTGCCGAAGAAAGTGATAGGCACAAGCAGGAGAGTAGCAATTAGAGGCACAGCAGAGTGCTGAGCCAATACAGGCAGATAAAGAGCCCCTTTGCCCACAGTTTTCAAGCTGTAATTATAGGTAATTGTGATTTTTTTTTTTTTTTTGTGTGTGTGTGCGTGTGGCTTCAAAGCTGTTCTCAGCACCACCTTCCCCTCAAATGAGTCCTGGGGGGCTCACCTTCACTTTCCCTGCTCAGCACTTTAACACCCCACCAACTGATGGCCCGCTCCAACTCATTATTGTCGGGCCATGTATGGTTGAGTCTTCACGCCTACATACCCACAATTGCTGCCTCTGCTGCCACTCCAAACTCCATCAGTGCACTTTAATTAAATTTTAGAATTTGCATTAAAGGAACTATCACCTCCGAGGATATAAAATGGAAATGCTGAAAGACTGAACCTATCTTGTGACATTTTTGCAGAGAAATTGATGCAGAAGCACTATCATTTGTGTGGGATAATCATGTGAGGCTGGAGACATTTCTGTGCACTTGCCTTAGATTTGGAGGTAAGTTTTAAATTGTGTTCTTTTACGGAAACACGGTTAAAAAAAAATTGCTAAAATGTCCAAACTGGACTGGAAAGAGTTATTTAATAGAATTCAAAATTATTTAATGTTTACTTGCACACTTATTTTTACAGATATTAAGGGGCTAACCTTTAACATTCTTGACATGACCCATAAGGTACTGTGACAATCACTATGTAGTTGCACGCCTATTTTTGGACCTATCCTCAAACAGCAATGTAATTTCCGCCGTACATGTCGCACCACCATCTAAGTTCGCATCAGTCCAATTGTGTCCAATAAATTGGAAAAATCCATAAACATGTCGCACCGCCGTATAGGTCGCATCTATTATGTGTCACCACTGACATGTTGCGTATGTTACGCGTCATTGCTGACAACCCAGAAATGTGGGCCGGTGTTTTGCCAAAAATGGATTGGCTGCCAAATGGCCACAGGAGTATGCATGGAAGGATTTTAACAAGATTAACAATTAAAAACAATTATTTGTTATACCAAAGGTGTGTCTGAGATGAACTTTTCCTTGATAAATGCACATAATGGTCAAATCAGCTGAATTAAAAAAATGGTAGTGTCACTGCCTCAGTTCTGTGAAGCGTGCACGCGCAGCGAGCGGAAACGCTACATCTCTTTAAAATTTAACAAGATAAACACCTAAAAAAATGTTTTTGCTGACATTATAGTAAAGTTGTGTCTCAGCAGAACTTTTCTTAATGAATGCACTTTGATGGTTTGAACATGGCAAAATGAAGCCGACGAAATAAAGCGGCTTGAAAATTACTACTCGCTCACCCGCCCATAATGATGACAGAAACCCCCATTTTTTAAATTAAAACCCGTTGAATTCTTCATCCTCTGTGTTGCTGGTGAAGAGTTCTGCCAACTCCTGAGGTACAGGTAGTTGATGCAGCTGCCTTCTCTTCCTCCTCCACGTCCAGCAAACATCTTGGCCTTTCTGAACCCCGACTGGATGGATTATTTAATGACTGAGGTCCACTCTTTATCCATCCATCCGAGGACCTGCTTGAATGTCGCGTGACACATCAGTCCCATAGCCGTGAAGCTGTTGCTCTCCGTCCACCATCCACTCCTCACAAAGGCAGCGCAGAGCTGCTTTGAAACTTCAGTTCACAGAAATGTCCAGAGAATGCAGCACTTTTGTCAAGCCTCCCAGGATGATGGCGGGAATGGGGTTAAACACTTTGATTTAATCTTTAAATTGCAGCATTCATTCAACCTTTATTTAGTCAGGTAAATCTTTTGAACCTCATGGGCTCATTTACAAAAGCGACCTGCTAAAACTAAAGAAAGCACGATGATGTGCACGCACATGCTGTCCATCCAGCAGGACAGTTTTTGCTCTAAAATATCCGTACACATACAAGTACCAGTTCACCGGTAGTCGTCAAAAGCCTTGAGGGCCCTTTAGCTCCCCTAGTGGCCAAAAGTGGTACTGCTCCATTTGTTTTCAGTCAGAATGAATTGGAACGGTCATATCTCAGCCAAAAATTGGTCTAAAATTATGGTTAAAAAATCAATAAATATTTTGCTTCGCCGGATAAGTTGCAGGACATATAAATTAGGCAAAAAAACTGTGACTTATAGGCCAAAAATCATGGTATACGACAGATCTGTTGAATATACGGTGGGTGAGCGAGTAGTAATTTTCAACACTACCGGTGTATGAATGTCTGAATGAATGGGTGGATGGTTGGTATTGTAAAGCGCTTTGTGGCTCCTCACAGGGGGCTGGAAAGCGCTATATAAATAAGCTCCATTTACCATTTACATATACAACACTTCCATTCACTCAACCTTTATTTATACAGGTTAGTCTCACTGAGCCCCGAGGACTCATTTACAAGAGGGACCTGTTCCAGACAGAACATATAAAATACAGACAATAACGGTAAACAATGACAACAATAAACTACAGCAAGGGCGTAACTTTGTGTTGAAAGTTGGTGGGGACGGAAATCGAAAATGCTGCATCTGCTTTTTTGGACAAAGTACCGGTACTTTTTTCAATTGTGTATGTCGTAATAACAATAACAGTTGTATGACACCCTTACTAGCAGTTCAACAGCTGTATGACACTGAGTAGCAGTTTAACAGCTGTATGACTCCCTGAGTTAGCATTTATCCTGTCAGATCATTGTACATTGTTATTAACACCTTCATTTTCATTACATCAGCACACAAGTTTTATACAAAAGGTCTTTGTAAGAAGGCACGATACAGAAAGACATTGTTAACAGGAATAACAATAATAAACTTTATTTAAATAGGACCTTCCAGCAACAACTTGCATTGTCCAAAGTGCATTACAAGATAATAAAGATAAAAGTTGAATGAATGAATGAAAATAATACTACAAACCGGATTCCAAAAAAGTTGGGACACTAAAAAACTGAATGCAATGATGTGGAGATGGCAAATGTCAATATTTTGTTCATAATAGAACATAGATGACAGATCAAAAGTTTAATCTGAGTAAATGTAACATTTTAAAGGAAAAATATGTTGATTCAAAATTTCAGTGTCAACAAATCCCAAAACATTTGGGAAGTAGCAATAAGTGGCTGGAAAAAGGAAATTGAGCATATAACGAACAGCTGGAAGACCAATTAACACTAATTAGGTCAATTGACAACATGATTGGGTATAAAAAGAGCTTCTCAGAGTGTCAGTGGTTTCTTCTCTGCTTTCAGGAAGGCCCAGTTAGGATATCCACATTTCTCTAGAGCCTGTTTTGTGTGTGATTTCTCCTTCTGTCTGGCTGCTGAGTTAGTGGGGACGCTGTCTGCTCTGTGGTACAGAGTCCTGATGACTCCTAACTTGTGCTCCAGAGGGTGATGGGAGTCAAACTGTAAATACTGGTCTGTGTGTGTGGGTTTGCGGTACACCTCAGTTTGCAAATTTCCTCTATCAGAAACTGAGACCTCACAGTCCAAGAAAGCCAACCTGCCATTTTTTACATCTTCTCGTGTGAACTTGATATATTTATCCACAGAGTTGATGTGATCAGTGAAATGTTGGACTTCCTGAGATTTAATTTTAACCCAGGTGTCGTCAACATACCTGAACCAATGACTTGGTGGTCTCCCTGAAAAGGATGTCAAGGCTCTCTTTTCTACCTCCCCATAGCACACCCATGTTTCTGCCCATAATATTGCTCCCCATATGTGAAGTAGGTTGACTGCAGGCACAGTTTCAAGAGTTGACACAGTTGCTCTGTGGAAAGTGTGGTCCTGCTGCATGGTCCACTCTGACCTCCTCAATCCCACCAGCACATCTTCCACTGAGGAAGGGAGCCAGGGGACTTTGGGTCAGGCTCTCCAATCTCTGGTGCTGAGGTCACTGAGGTGGTTAAAAAGCTCCTTGGTGGCAAGGCCCCAGGGGTGGATGAGATTCGCCCAGAGTCCCTTAAGGCTCTGGATGTTGAAGGTTTGTGTTGGCTTACACGACTCTTGAATATTTCGTGGACATTGGGGGTAGTTCCTCTGGATTGGCAGACCAGGGTGGTGGTCCTCCTATTCAAAAAGGGGGACCGTAGAGTGTGTTCAAACTACAGGTGGATCACGCTCTTAAGCCTCCCTGGTCAGGTCTGTTCAGGATTGAGAGGAGGGTCCATCGGATAGTCGAACCTCAGATTTATGAGGAGCTGTGCAGTTTTTGTCCTGGTCGTGGAACACTGGACCAGCTCTACATCCTCAGCAGGGTCCTGGAGGGTGCATGGGAGTTTGCCCAACCAGTCTGCATGTGCTTTGTGGCCTTGGAGAATGCGTTCAACCACGTCCCTTGGGGAACTCTGTGGGTGGTACTCTGGGAGTATGGGGTACTAGGCCTGTATGACTGGTGTTAGAGCTTGGCCCGCATTGCCGGCAATAAGTCAGGCTCATTCCTAGCCTGGCCCTCGCCTTCCTGCACAGCTCCGCTCAATTCTCATTTCCCTTCACTGCACAGTCTGGGACTTCTCCCATAGACAACGATTTCTCCGGTAGATTTTTGACCGGACCAATCAGAGAACAGAAGGGGCGGAGTTTTTGGCCCCTAACCCACGCCCCCACCTGTCCCAGCGCAGCCAGCGAGCATTCGCATGTTCTCATTCAAAGCGATGCAAAGCGATGCAGGACTGTTTTATATGTGACACAAATGTATTAATTTCCCCTTCTTAATCCCTTATCTGGAGTTTTCTTTTTTTTTTGCCAAAAGTCAAGTTATCGCTCGCTCCCTCCTCCTCCTCTCCCTCCGCTGATGCTTCAGGTTGTCACGAGAGAATTAAACTCGTGTTCGTTGCTGCCCGAGTCCCATCAGATTTTCTGGTCTTCTGGTGTGTTGGACCAGCGATCCATGGTTTTATTTTATTTTTTTATTAACATATAAACACAGAATATGCAACGGCAGCGAGAGAAAATTCAGCAGGAGGCGGAGCTGAAGTCAAGTTCAGCAGACCACGGGGGAGCAGCCATCAGCAGAGGCCACGCCTCCAGCAAGAATCGTTTCTCAATGGAGAAAGTCCAGACCCTAGTCCGAAGCGAAGTGAAGGACAAGGGTCTGGTTTTAACCAGGCTAGCTCATTCCCAGTGAGAGTTAGACTCTGCCAAGATTGTCCTTTGTCACCGATTCTGTTCATAACTTTTATGGACAGAATTTCTAGGCCTAGCCAAGGTGTTGAGATGATCCGTTTTGGTGGCCTTAGGATTGCGTCCCTGCTTTTTTCAGATTATGTGGTCTTATTGGCTTCATCAAGTCTTGATCAACAACTTTCACTGGAGCGGTTCACAGCCGAGTGTGACGCAGCCAGGATGAGAATCAGTTCCTCTAAATCCAAGGACGGAAAAGGATAGAGTGACCTCTCCGGGTCAGGGAAGAGGTCCTGCCCCAAGTGGAGAAGTTTAGGTATCTTGGGGTCCTGTTTACAAATGAGGGGAAAATGGAGTGAGAGATCGATAGGCGGATAGGTGCGGCGTCTGCAGTGAGGCGGTTGTGGTGAAGAGCGAGCTGGGTCAAAAGGTGAAGCTCTTGATTTACAAGCTTTCAATTTACCGGTCGATCTACGTTCCTACCCTCATCTATGGTCTTTGGGTTGTGACCGAAAGAACGAGATCTCGGATACAAGCGGCTGAAATGAGTTTTCTCCACAGGGTGTCTGGACTCTCCCTTAGAGATAGGGTGAGAAGCTCAGTCATCCGGGAGGGACTCGGAGTAGAGCCGCTGCTTCTCCACATCGAGAGGAGCCAGTTGAGGTGGCTCGGGCATCTGGTTAGGATGCCTCTTGGACGCCACCCTGGTGAGGTGTTCAGACGCATCCCACCAGGAGGAGACCCAGAGGAAGACCCAGGATACGCTGGGGATACTATGTTTCTCAGCTGGCCTGGGAACGCCTTGGGATTCTCCCAGAGGAGCTGCTCCAAGTGGCTGGGGAGAGGGAAGTCTGGGCCTCCCTACTTAGGCTGCTACCCCCGCGACCCGACCCCGAATAACCGGAAGAAAATGGATGGATGGAGGGATGGATGGACGGATGTTCTCTTTATCTACTTTGTACTTTTAGGATTTGTGTGAAAATCTGATGATGTTTTAGGTCAAATTTATACAGAAATATAGACAGTTTTCAAGGCTTCACAAACTTTCAAACACCACTGTAGAAACTCCATCTCCATCTTCCACCACTTGTCTACAGTCAGGTCACAGAGGCAACAGGTCCAGTACAGGAACCCAGACCTCCCTCTCCCCAGAGACTCACTACAGCTTATCCTGGGGGACTCAGAGGTGTTCCCAGACCAGAAAAGTCACTTGATTTATAGGCTGGCAAAAAGTTTTGAGAGAAGAACATCCTCTGTAGTGCTCAGCTTGGAAATCCTTGTTTGATAAGTTGCTCTCCTGATGTGTCTGCAGCATAAAGTTCTGCAATTTCCCAATTTACCATCAGAAATGCCCGTCCATTCCATATAACCACCATAGTCTTTTACAAACTGCTTTCCAGAGAGGATAAAACCACTTAAAAGCCGGAGTAAATAACTTCCAGCAGATTTACTTAACTGTTTAGTTTTTATTATACAACCGCAACCAGAGTTTGTGTAGAGAACAAACAGACACGAGCTGCTCAGAATGACAGAGTCAACACACGGTGTCTAAACAATATGGGCTGGGAAACGATTGATTTAAAAATTATTTATGTTTACAATAAAGCATGATGTTTGCAATAACCCATACATTCTTATTTTAGTTTAAACAATAAGACAAGGGAAACAACACTGATTGGAGGAATGCATATTGCTCGTTGCATTGCATGCAGAAGGTTTAAACAAAGACCTTGTATCAGTTTGTGTAATGTAATGACTCTCAGCTACTACTACATCAAACTGCAGCTCCATATCTGTTTAGTTCTGTCAGCTATTTTTATGTTTGCTAAGGTCCATTAGCTGTGGCAGCCATCTTGATTTAAGGCAACTCTAAATATGAATCAGCTGTAGATGTACATTCAGTGGTTACACTCTGAGTTTCATCAAACTCTTTCTGATGGTATACCAGATATTTTGTTAAAAGTTTAGACTGCAAAAGTTAATGGCAACATACGCAGACAATTTTAGCAATCAGTTAGTGCTGAACCACACCACACTTTAGCTCAATATGTGGCAACAAATATTGAGTTCCATACATTTTAGTGTTAGCTAAGGTGGATTAGCTGTGGCAACCATTTAAAATTTGGTCTTCCATTGATGAATTTCTGAATGTTTCATTGAAATCTGTTGAGTAGTTCATGAGAAATTTTGCTAACAGACAGACACATATGCATGCACCTTCAGACAGATAGATTTACAGGATTGCCCAGCTTTCATGGCAGCAGGTGAAGAACATGTGATGTTCCTCTGTCTCATTTACAGTAGATGTAAAGTTTTCAGACACTTCAAAGTGCTACATGACTACATTCCAGACAAACTTCATATGTGGGGCCCATGTAGGTAATAAAGTAGCAACAAAATGGGTCCCATGTGGAACTGTCCAGCGGCCCCATCATAACTATCTGTTTGGGTGTGATGCAGGATACAGGACACAAAAAGGACTTCCAACTGTGAAACAAACAAAACCCATCTGTGCCTCATCTTTAAGCTGTGTGCAAGCATAACATGAGAACAGCATGGGAACAAAGACTGTACTGTGAGTTGTCTCCCCATTTTAATTACCCTGTGTATGTAGGGAAAAACAGGATAATGAGTTCTATAGGCGAGCCCAAACATTTTACAAGATGCCTGTTGCCTTTAGGTTCAGATTCTCTGTGGGATTTTTTTTAATGGAAACTAGATTACTCAGGGCTAAGTGGTTTTTTCTGTGGCTTCCATGGCCGTAACATTCAAAAGAATCTCAAAACATCTGCAAGACAGTGAAACACATGTTAAAGATATGAAACAATACGATCAAATGTATAAAGGGCTACAATTAAACCTGAAAACAAAAGTGTAGTACCCTTCCTCCTGCTTAAAGGTATTGTGACATGATGTTGGAAATTTGCATATTTGTCACAACATATATATCTTATATCATTCAGCTATGTTCGTTTTTGCAAAATAAATTATAAATATATTAAAATTTCATTACAAGTTATGGTAATGTTTTCGCTGTGATACGTCACTGGAAATCCGAGAATTTCCGCATACGTCATCAGTGACGTGACAACGGGAAAGGCACTGCTCCAACGCGCATGTAAATATTAATGGCGGAGCATGTCGAATCAGACGAGTGTAGCATTTCTAGTGTTGATCGTCCAAAGCTCTCATTAATAAACCCTCCCTGAATAAATAAACTTACTGATGTTACTTGATCGCGCAGACATCATTTAAAAATACATAACAAGCAACGTGTGTGTGCTACCGAATTTCTGTCGGCTAGTTTGTTAGCAGCGAACAAACACAACTTATTGTTAGCACTTGAATGTATTGAAGCAATCGAAGGGTTATTATTCATCCAATACAGTTATTGGACACTCGATCAATGGAAAAGTGATTTAGACACGGTTTATTTCATACACAGTAGCTAAGTGAGGATAGCTTCTCCTGTGGTTCTTTGTTCTTGGGCTAAGCTAACAGCGAGGCCCGATCGCGTTTGAGATTTATCATTTTAAGACAGTAAATCATCCAAAACTCTCATTAATAAACCCTCCATGAATAAAAAAACATACTGATGTTACCTGATCGCGCAGACATAATTTAAAAATACATTACTAGCAACGTGTGTGTGCTACCGAATTTCTGTCTGCTATTTTTTTTAGCATCGAACATAAAGAATCTGCCGTGATAATTGGCTTTATACACTCACAGTGTATAAAGTAAAACAACATGAACTCACGTAAAATATATAGTTTATCATCTAAAACACTACACACCTCCGATTATGTTTACACAAAGACTTACTCGTTTTCTTGTGAGTTTTCCGACTGTAGCTGCTCGGCGTTGTTTAGATGTGGTAGCTGTGGCACTTTCTTATGTAGATTTTATTTTAAAAATAGTAGGAATAGCATCCGGTTTTAAAAGTCTTCTCCATCTTACTGGTAATCCTAAAGATTCTTGTAAACCAGGTGTTTCCTGAAAACAATCGGCAGTAAAATGGTCGCTGCAGACATACGATTCTTTAGTAGGACACCATCGGTCCCTCGTTCTCTGTACTTGTCTTGTCCATTCTTGGCGAAGTTTCTCATCTTTTGGGGATTTGTGAATGCTCACTTGTTCACTAGCGATATTAGAACACCCAAATGCGCTACAACGTGACGGCATTTTTCAAGTTGCACAAAAAAAGAGGCGATCTTTCAGACAATGAATGTGTATGGCAAGCAGTTACCACACCAGACAAACAGGCAAAAAACTGCCTTCTGCCCGTTGTCACGTCACTGATGACGTATGCGGAAATTCTCGGATTTCCAGTGATGTTACACAGCGAAAAAATTACCATAACTTAAATTGCAATTTTAATATATTATTTATTTTGCAAAAACGAACATAGCTGTATAAGATATACTGTATATATATGTTGTGACAGATATGCAAATTTCCAACATCATGTCACAATACCTTTAATGTTCTTGGCCCCTTGGCTTCATACAGCCGCTTCAATGTCAGGAATCTGGGAGTTATTTTTGACAGTGCTTTTAAATTAGACAAACAGATAAATGCTGTTGTTAAATCCAGTTTCTTCCAGCTAAGACTCATTGCCAAGTTGAAGTCTTGTCTCTCTTTCAGAGACCTTGAAAAGGTGATTCACGCTTTTAATACCTCTCGTTTGGACTTGTACAGTATGTTGGTTTAGACAAATCATCTTTGCATCATTTACAATCTGTCCAGAACGCAGCAGCTCGTCTTTTAACAGCAACTAAAAACCCTGTCCTGGCTTCTCTCCACTGGCTCCCTGTCCACTTCCAGATTGATTTTAAGATTTTATTTCTTGTTTTTAAAGTCTTAAAAGGTCTGGCCCCTCATATTTATGTGATCTTATTAACATCTACACTCCAGTAAGAGCACTACAAACCAGTTCCTCTTAGATGTCCCCAGATCCAAACTGAAGTCCAGAGGTGATCGGGCTTTTGCGGTTGCTGCTCCAAAGCTTTGGAACAGTTCACCTGAGAATTTAAAGACCGCTCAGACTGTTGAGACTTTTAAATCTTTGCTCAAGACTCATCTGTATTCCTTGGCATCTTATCCACGTGGAGTCTGAACAAATTTTGATCCGATTTTGTTGTTTGTTGTATTTACTGTTAACTTTATGTTTTTGAGTGGCACTAGATGCATTATTACTCTTTTATCTGTTTTAACTGTAAAGCACTTTGGTCAGCTTTTGTTGTTTTATGTGCTATACAGTATAAATAAATTGACATTGACATAAATTTAGGAAAAAACTACATTTTCTAAAACATCTGATAAGGTTTCTGATAGTCATACACAAGTGTTGATAAGTACCAAAAGCTTAATATGTGATTGTGTTTATTGAAAATGTGACCTTTATTTGTTGTTGTTTTTTCTTTTCCAGAGCACTGTTGCTGAACGTGAACCTCTGCTGTCATCATAGCTCAAAGGAGGATGTGTGAGGAGGTTTGTTGTGTTTGCAGAATCATTTTGAAGTGTGTAAATCAAAAACACTGATCACAACGTAACCACTACTACTCAGAATGCTATCTCCTAATCAGTTATTGATCTCGTGGTTATAGAAACGTGATCAAATTCCTAAACTTGTGTCTTTAACAAGCACATACTGCGGTTACTGTTTTCATTTCAAGCTGCAGTGTTTTTAAAATAAAATTTAAGCTTTTTATTGATTTTTACCTCACTAAACGGCAAAACAGATTCATACCATGCATGTGATTCAAACTCAAAAATGTATTTTACTGTTGCCATATTTTGTGTTAATTTGCCACATTTCTGACTGTGTATACAAGTGTATTCATGTCGTGTGTTCATATGTCAGTGAACTAACAGCTTGTGTATGAGCTGAAAGAGTTTTGAGGGAGTTTGTATAATGAGGAAATATTTGTTTTAATTTTCTGTATCAACTTAAAGTACTGGCGAAAAGATTTAATCTTAATAAGATTAATATTGTTTTTATAGTCAAAAAAGTGTTTATTGACACAAATGTTTTACTAAAGCCATGATGAAGACAAATTGATTTTGTCAATATGTTGCACTCAAGTAGTTGTTAAATATGGATTATCTTATTTTGATGTAATATACTGTAGTTCTGCTGTAGTCCACCCCAGTCAAAACCAAGTACTGTAATTTCCGGACTATAAGTCGCACTTTTTTTCATAGTTTGGCCAGTCCTTCAACTTATATACATTTTTTTCCTATTCATGACACAGTTTTTGACATGTTAAATGTTCATTCATACTGACATGAACCAAAGAGTAAACATTACCATTTGCAGCTGCGAGAGAGCCCTCTAGGCTTTTGGCAAGTGTATGTTGCTCCTCTACTGCTGAGAAAAACTTAACACAAGTAAAATGCTCCCAAAAGTGATGTGGAATGAGACTGGTGAATTTACAGGTAACTTGCTTGTCGGACTCGTTGCCTTGTTATGTTAATTAATCCTATTCAGGATCCCAGGTCTGTTCTGTGAATTATTGTTATTTCAGAATAAATGTCTGTTCTTGCACTTTGTGAATTACACTTCTAAACAAATGCGACCAATACTCCGGAGGAGCGACTTATAGTCTGGAAAATACGGCATCTTAAATACAAGCCAGTCAGTATTACAAGATAAAAGGGATGTTTTGTTTTTATTTTTATATGGTGTGTGTGTTGGTTGTATGACGGGCACAGAAACATTTTTCTCCTCTAAAGCGTAATGTTTTATTATAAATTTGTTTTACCGGTTCTACTGAAATCCCGAAACCAACAGTTTGGTGTAAATGTCACGGCTGAGGGGTGTTACAGATGTGCTCTAGCTCTGGTGGGCTGTCGCTGTTTAATTGTTCATATTTCAACGTTGCACGCAAACTAAACCTTTTTTATTTGAAGTTATAATAACTGACAAAGAGAGTGTTTTGTATTTTGTATGAAAAAGAATGTTTATGTTACTGCTTCATGCTAAAATGTGTGCCTAACATTTAATCACTGTTTATATTCTCTAAACAAAATGTCTAATAGATATAATTAATCTTAATCTTGTCATTTATTTACACCTAAATGTTTTGTAATAATTCCTGAAAGTGTTTAGTTTTAACACATGTGGGTTATGAAGCTAGCTGAACTAGCTAGCACACAAAAGCTAATTATGACTTAGCTGTTAGCCTCAGAAAGAACGGAAGCTAATTTTATCAAATGTTTAAAAAAAAAGTGATATGTGTGAGTTATGATTGTTGCTAATTCTTGAGCTAACTGTTGCAATAGTTAATATTGAAAATATTTTAATGTTAACTCCAACAAACTTTCAGATAATCTGTCAATAAATTCTTCTGGAAAACTTTTTGTGTTGTTTAGGTTTTTTATTTTTATTTATTTATTATTATTCACACATTTTCACTTTATTTTATATTATTAAATGTTTAGACATTGAGATTATGATAATGATGCTGTAAGTAATGCTAATTAATACAGGAGGTGGCTAATCTGGTTCTTTTAAAGCTGTGACATGTCTGCGTAATAAATTTAGCTACTTAACCATAATGTAATGCATGTTTTTTATTATTATTTATGAATTTTTTTTTGTTTAAATTGCGTTTTCCAATTAGGGCAATTATCTGAGAAAGTGTGGTTCATTGGGTAAATGTGGTTAAAACTCCAAAATTACTTATTTTTTTAACAATTTTTTTAATCATTATATTTGTAGGAAATTTTGTTTCATTTATTTTATTATTTATTTTATTTATTTATTAATTTCAGATAAAAAAAAACAAAAAACTATTTACAAAACCACATAATAAAATAAAACAATACATGAAATGAAAAGTAGCAGAAGAAGAAAAAAATCTTATATCTGCCCCTTCTTTAAACAAAATCAATTCAAACAATCAATTCAAACAACAATCATCTATAAATAATATAACAAAAATAAGTAACACAATTTACCTTATAGTAACTTGGATATAAACCAATTTATATTTTTTCCCCATAATTTTAGTTTGAACCATTTTCTTAAACAAAGGCATTGACTTTGCAATTTTAATATCATTTTCCAAACTGTTCCACAGACCTATTCCCTGGATTAAAGTAGACCTATTCTTTAAACTAGTTCTATGCTGTGGCATTACAAAAATATATTTTTCCCTTAAGATTATAAGTACTTTTCCTTTTTACAAAAAGCGTTTGAATGTTTGGGGGTAATGTGAAGTTCTGAGCTTTGTACAATACTGAAAGAATATTATAGTCAACCAAATCATAAAACTTCAGCAACTCCAAATTACAAAACAAAACAAAACATTTGATGGATGGCAGTAATGTTTTCTTGTAATAATTCTTATAGCTCTTTTCTGCAAAATAAAAATAGGCTTAGTTATAGTTTTACATGTCGTATCCCAAACATCTATACAATAAATTAAATGTGGGACTATAATTGTATTACAACAAATACAATGCCCTGTCATTTAATAAATCCCTAACTCTATAAAGCACTGCAAAGGACCTAAGATATTTTAGTTTTTACAAAATGTACGTGCTGTTTCCATGACAACCTAATTACACCCAAAAACTTCACCTCCCTTACCCTGCATATCTCAACATCATCAATTTTAAAAGGAACATCAACAGTTAACTTTTTCTTACTAAATATCATATAATTAGTTTTATCCAGGTTCAACGATAACTTATTTATTTTAAACCAAGATTGTATTTTAACAAACTCAATATTTATCAACTCAAACATCTGTTCCAAGTCTTTACCCAAACAAAAGAAAGTAGTATAATCAGCAAAAAGAATGCATTTGGACACCAGAGACCTCCATAATCATTTACAGTACATATAAAATAAAGAACTTAGGTACAAGTACAGAGCCTTGTGGCACTAGATAAAAACGTGCATAACGTGCATTAACAGATATTCTAAATTCTTTTTATTTTATTCAAAATGCTAAACTTGGTAAAACTTTGTCCTCTAGCTACACAGGAGAAATGTTAAATGTTTTATATTTAATGCTTTGTTTTTAAAGTAGATTTATTTGTTTTACTTCTAAGTCCTGCACCGTGCAGCAGTGGTTAGTGTTGCCTCACATCTAGAATATTCTGGATTAGACTCAGTTTGCCCTGGCCCTTTTATTTTCAGTTTGACTCCTCTCTCTGTGCAGGGGCATTGAGACATATTTTATGCTGACATCATTCACAATAATACAATGCTCATTCTTCATTTTCGTCTCCAAACTGAGACTGTGCTGACTAATACTTACATGGATAGATACCTCATTTAACCCCCACTTCAGAGGCTCTTTCCCTTTAAGGTCTCCAATACCTTCGACGTGGAGTTGTCCTAAATTACCTGATCAGACTTTGGACACCCAAGAGATAAACTTTGACTTTGGTTGTTCTTATAAAACTGATAAGTTCCACTTCTGTGAGAGATTTCTTTCACCGACTCTGACTTGAGCTGCTCGTTCTGCCAAATTAAAGTAACAGTGAATTAGAGGTCAACTCCTCCCCAACCCAATTAAAGCCTTTAATACAACCGAGAGGAGCCGTCCATCAGACCAGCATCTCTTGTGAGCTCAAACTGCTGCAGAGAACATGAGGACACTCCAGCAGAAGATCATCATCCTCTCTGTCCTTTTGTCCCTTTTATGTCTCTCTCAGGTGAGTTTTCTGTCAAAGTGTGTACAAAATGTGTTATATCCTTTTGAGCTGATAGTATCGTAGTTTTTTATTTATTTTACGTGACCTAAAAATAGCTTCTGATGTTTGTCTCCACAGATCAACGCACTCCCGGTTCCTGATGACTGGGACAGATTGATCCAGAGAACCAAACGGTCACTTCTGTGGCGCTGGAACAGTCTGAAGCCTGTCGGAGCCAGCTGCAGAGATCACTTGGAGTGTGGCACAAACTACTGCAGGTAAAGCTGAGCTTCGTGAATGAAAGAGCCTTTGAAACTGGAAAGGTTATGAACAGTTAATATCTCACCTGTTGCAGATAGCTCAGTTCGAATAAACGAGAGTTGAATCTGACGGGATTGACGAGCTGGCAACTAGTCCAAGTGAGACCAGAGCCAAGTGTTTTGCACTATATAGTTATTTTTTGCAAATATTGGGATTTTCTTGCCATAAGTGCCACAAGTTGCTTATAAAAAAGCTACAGCTAACTGCTGTTGCTACTACTTTTGTTTGCAAAACTCTACCTGTCTTTGTCAACACCTGCGTAATGCAAAACTGTTAGCAAAGTAAAGTTTTTTTTAAAACTATTTACATGAAACATCATGAAAATGTAAGAGATCGAAGCTGTTTTTAACTAAGTTTGGTCTTGGCCCGCTCAGATTAGCTGTTATCCTGTTAGTATAAGCAGAATCAAACTATTTCTCCAAGCTGAGGTTGTGCAAAAAAAACTTATCTACAACAGGTAAAATATTTACTGTTCTTAACTTTGCCACAAAACCCCACTCCAAAGTGTTCACATTTTCCGTTAAGGGCAGTTATTAGAGATAAATGTGTGAAAATAAAAGCAGATGTTGAATTTCTTTACAATATTTCTGTATGTGTAGTTTTCATGTTTATAAACCGTAATATTTACGTGCTGTTTTTATCTCGAGTTGTTTTTTTAATTTATTTTTGCTTATTGTTGATGTCAGATGCAAAGAGCTGCAATAAATGAGCTCCTTATCTTTTACAGGAGAAACATTTGTTCATTCTGAGACTTCTGCAGAAGAAAAGACACAAACACATTTCTATCAGGCTGATACAACAAAAGTATTCCCAGAGGA
>JBBPBX010004810.1:0-12740 GCA_038048925.1 Garcialebias charrua
CCCAAAACAGACATTGATTGTAGTACATTCAATTTAGAAATGAACACACCAACCTTTAAATATGTTTATGTTTATTAAATTTGTTCATTTTTTTACAAAAGAAACAATACAAGACAATCCCATAAATGATAATGTACAAAATATAAAAAAATGAAAGGTAGCACAAAGAAGAATAAATCTTATTATATCTGCCCCTTTTTTCCAACAATCAGATTAAACAATAATAATCTTCAACCAACAGTACAAAATGACTAACTCTTTCTAATTTTCTAACTAATACAAATATAAAGCAACTGTGCTCTAATTTGACTTTTAGTGAAGTGGAACTTTTGTTTAGTTAAAATTTTTAATCTGTTAATATACAAATGCTGTTTTAGTCACATTTTAGGATTTTGATGACAGCACCAGAACCCCATCAACATTAAACTGTCTAAAGTCTCCAAGTTGTCAGAGAAGGCATCATTAAAAAAAAATTAGCAGGTTACTTTCTGTCCTTTAACAAGTGAAATGACAAACACATCTTCTGGTATGTGTTGTTTCTGTTTGTGACTTATATAAATAATGTGTGCAGTGTACCATTCTTCACTGCATGACTGTTTGCGTGTTTCTGCCTCAATAAAATCTGATTGTGCTTGTGAGACATTTAAAGATGTTTTGAACTTCTGGCAGGTCTCTCTGATGGCGTGGAGACTGGACAGGGCCCGCGGTCGTCAGCTACTTCATCTGCCGGAGAGTCTGGATCGAGAACCACAGCCAGGGTCTTTGAGCATGTCTTAAAAGAAAAAAAACATGAAGTTTTAAAATCTAGACAAAATAAAGGAATTAAAGAAACATACAGATAAGTGTTAGTGGTTTTTAAAGTTTACTGCTACAACCTGTCAACAATGGCTCCACGCTCAAAATGTCCTTGTGAAGACCAGCAGTGATGGTGGGCTCATTCCGGTCATCAGGATGTCGTGGGTCAAAACGCAAGCTGTTCAGCGTTCTGGAAAACTTCTCAACGCAGATGTCATAACTTAAATGACCCCAACATGAAAAATGTGGTTTATATCAAACACATATTAGCAAATCTGTTTGTAGACGTGTTTTGTTGTTTAAAAAAAAAATGTCCAAAAACTATTCCAGATCTTACAATTGTAGAAAACATTTAAAACAGTGCATATGTCATTGCATTTATTTCTTATCTAGTGCCACTAGAAAACAATTAACAATAATTAACACAATACAATAAACTACAATTGTACAATGTTGAATAGTTTTTTGACTGGAATAAGACAAAATAAGTGATATTGTATTATTCCAGTTGTTGGTGAAGTTTGACTGAAAGTCACCTTTCTGGGTATTTGTGTTATAAGCATAATATGAAATTTCTTCAGGAACACTGATTAAACTCACTTTAAAACTTGCAGCTCATCCAAGTAGCAGGTGCAGTTCGTTTTTGGGCTGGTCTCTTCCATGTACAAGGTAACTGGGTGCAGGTTGGTTTAGAATGTATTTCCAGCATGGTTGCAGCCACCTCGTCTGCAAAAACAATCACAAACACAATATACAACCATATTGTATGTGTCATTATGGAATTCACATGCAAAATATATTGTTTGTAATATATTTAAGATTTTCACACATTTTACGTCTAATAAATTGTAAGCTGTATAAACAGTGTGTCAAGAGTGTAATAGTAAATACGTTGTCAATGATAATTAAAATTTCCCAGGAAAGCTAATAAATGTATCTCTTGGGATAGTTCTTATTTTTCACATCACAACATCATCAATTGTCTCAGGTTGTATTTAAGACATAATTTACAGAAATCAAATAAGAAATAAGGACGCTGTGAACATTTGTGTGACTGACTCAAACGTCATGGTTTTGTTTACATACTGTGCTAAGACATGGTGCTAGTTATAGCAGCTAACAGAAGATGTTAAACCTGTAACAATAACCAAATCAGTCTAAATATCAGAAGTATTGGTGTGAGAAATTTAAAACATTGTGTGACTGACTCAAACGTCATGTTTTTGTTTACATACTGTGCTAATACTGACGGCTCTTATGAAGACATGGCGCTAGTTATAGCAGCTAACAGAAGATGTTAAACCTGTAACAATAACCAAATCAGTCTAAATATCAGAAGTATTGGCGTGAGAAATTTAAAACATTTATTTCTGACGCTTGGATATACAGGTTGTTGACAACGACACACAACGACTCACCCTGCTGGACATTCGCAAAAAGCCTGAAGGATTTCCCCATTTTCCATCAGCGCACACAATCACCTCCTCTAGTATCCGTGGCACAATGTTCAGGCATTTTGACCAGTGGTTGTCAACAATTTTAAGAAAACAAGCTTCTAAATTACAACTCGCCATCAGTAAAGCTACTGGACTCCTTCCTAGTTACCCCCTCACATCCGGTTTAGAATCGGTGCGGCTTATTGCCGTCCAATCAGAACGCTCGTTTCAGGCGAGCTTTGCGTGATGACGTCAACTGGTAAAAGGTCTATTTTTTTAAAATAAAATAGATGCCATTTCTTGCATTCTGGTGTATTTTAATGCATTGTTCAACATCTAGTTTTACCTACATACCGTATATAAGTTATTCAATAAGTATTTTAGAGTTAATGTCAGAACAAGAAGTAGACTGAGACAAACATGTAGCATTAACACAATATGAACATTATTCAAGATTTGTTTCTATAAGAACATTATCAAATATTTTATGTGAACGGTAAGATACTAGCAACAGCATTGTAAGAGGGGGACAGTTGAACACAGAGGCCTCCACCTCTGTTTAATGATGGACGGTTTCTTTTCACAAAGATGGCCTCCTTTACTCCTCTCTCAAACCATCGTTTTTCTGTATCAAGGAGGAACGATGACTGAGTTTGTCACAGCTCCTCAGACTGAAGAAGTCTTTTTGATACAAAGAAGAATCTGTCCAGAGGACTACATTTATTGAGCCTGCATCAGAACAATTATCTGTAAAGCTTTAGCACATTTGATATGGAAAACACATTTTGACTTAACAAATTAATATATTTTCAATGGCAAAATATGCAGGCTTATTTCATATTACTTTCATACTATTCCCTTTCATTGCAGGCTTTGTGTATTTAATATCTTACTTTTAATGATAAAAATATAACGAGTCACTACTGTCGTTTAGAAAGTGTTTATATTGGAACCAATGCTTGTTTGTTCACACACAGTTAGAACAGCTCACCTGTTCCTTCATACTGACAAGAACAATCCCCTCATCACTCCTGATACTAAATCACATTAAAAAATTGTCATAACTCAACACAAATCTCCCCTTTTTACAAAGACTTATGATCAATTCAGGCCAGTTTCATTAAAGGGTTGAATCATCTAATATCTCAGGGCACTTTTCATATAGAGCAGGTCTTCACCAGACTAATACTCTTCATTATATAATTACAGGTAGTCCCCTACTTACGGCAGTCTCGACTTACGGCGATTCGGGGTTACGTCACACCTATCTCATAAATTATTTTTTTTTAAATTGAAAAATGTTATTTTATGTGTAAGTGTTCTTGATTTTATGTGTACAGCACTTTGGTGCCGCTGTGGTTGTTTTAAATGGCTTTATAAATAAAGTATTATTATTATTATTATTATTTAGAAGCTGATTTACGCAGTTTTCGGCAGTGTCCGCTAGTTTTCGGTTAGCTTCGGTTAGCTCCAGCCTTGACAGCCGGCTTTTGACGGGCCGTGTGTCCGATCAGAGGTTGCCTCATACGGATACATGAGTTGGAAACGCTTGGTGAACTCTGTGGACGTCTCAGGCGGAGGAACGGCCTCGCGGCATCGGATGTTGCTGAGACACCGAGCTAACATGCTAAAACGCGGAATAACGGCTTCACCAGCTCCCAGTAAGTTATTAACTCTTTTTTCCCCTTCATTATGGCTACAAATGTATGGAGCTAACATGCTAACAGGCCTTACTGTAAACAGTTTGGACCGCCTGAAGCAGCAGGAAGCTGCAGAGCTCGGACGTGCAACGAGCTAACATGCAAACAGAGACAGGCTTCACCAGCTCACAGTAAGAAAATAACTTTTTTTTCCTTCATTATGGTTCCAAATGTACTGTATGTGTTTTTTGATAATTATGTAGGGTACTGTGTTCGGATAGGCGAAGTGCTTGGTAACTGTACAGTACCGTACATGTACGTGTATAAGTGGCGGCTAGTGTATGCGTTTTCTGACTTACGGCGTTTTCGACATGCAAACAGGAGGAACGGAACACGTTCGTAACTCGGGGAGTACCTGTATAATAATATTCATCCATCCATTTTCGTCCGCTTATCCGGGGTCGGGTCGCGGGGGTAGCAGCCTAAGTAGGGAGACCCAGACTTCCCTCTCCCCAGCCACATGGAGCAGCTCCTCTGGGGGAATCCCAAGGCGTTCCCAGGCCAGCTGAGAAACATAGTCCCTCCAGCGTGTCCTGGGTCTTCCTCTGGGCCTCCTCCCGGATAATAATAATATTCAGTCAATAAATAATCCTACCTGCCCAATCTGGGCTGCTGCATGATGGTGGGGCTGCATCTTGCTTCTGACTCTGACTCTTGAGGGCTACAAGACAAAGTTTCAAGGTCCCAGTATAGCTCCGCGTTTGGCTGAGCGCCGCTGCACGCCGTGTGAGCGCCGTGGCACAAGCCTTTGAACGCGGGCGTGAACGCGCCAAGCTCAAATTTTACGACCGCTTACGCGCGCGCGTTGTCTCACAATAAACTGCCCGGGGCGGACTGTTTTGTATGAGACACAAATGTATTAAATATCCCTTCTTCATCCCTGAACTGGACTTTTCTTTTGTTTTTTAGCCAAAAGTCAAGTGATCGCTTGAAGCGATCACCATTCACTTCCTCCTCCGATGAGGAGGAATGAATGAACTTGTCACAAGTGAACTAAAGTCATGTCCAACGTGGATGCGCAGGTTCTAAATATTTCCTGGTGTGCTGGTCTGCTGTGTGGGCTGAAGGACCAGCGCTCCCTGTTTTAATTTTATTTTTTAGAACTTTTTATTAACATATAAACACAGAACAAAGCTGCGCAAGCCCTCTGCCTTTTCTTTCACCACTCGACATGTCAATCAATTCAGTAGGCGTGTCAGCAAATGACCAATCAGCGACCTCAGTTTGTCCCGTAGGTAAACGCTCCGCCCTGCTGCTGCTCAAATTATGTCAAGAATTTGGAGCGAAAACGCTGGAGCGTCACGCTGAGCTATATTGTGAACTGCCTGCGCGCAGCACGCGAGCGTCCCCCACGCCCCATCTCTGCGTAATGTCGGCATCATTATGTGCTTGTGTGCAAGATTGTTTTTCATTACCACATTTTTGTACTTCAAACAGAGGTCAAAAATGTGTTGGGAATTTTTTTTTTGTCTCCAAACCCTGTGTCATTTTTCACTACTTTTATTGTCCGTCCAAACAGATCTCAATTAGGGCTGAACAATTAATTTCATTTGCAATTATATCGCAATATGATAAAATTAGATTTTCTAATCGCGAAGGCTGCAATTTGACTGGTCAAGTGACACAAATCTTTATCAACACTTAAAAAAAAACACATCAAAGACATTTACGATGGTTGCATGGCTAGAATGACAACAACCAAAAAATTGCGATTAGATTATTTTCCAAAATCGTTCAGCCCTAATCTCAATTGTAAATGAGTCTTGGAGGCTCAATGTGACTTATCTGTTCAAATAAAGGTTGAATGAACATCTATAAACTGTGTGAACTTGTTTGAGTAAAAAAAGGTGACAATGTTTGCACATTTAGCTGCGTCTGTGCGTCTGTTTCAAGAACCTTTCTCATTTTAATTCTTCTCTTTTCTGCACCACCCTTGCTTTTTCTCCCTTCCATCTTTTCATTGACCGCACTTACATGTCACCTCCAGGCATGTAACAAAAAACTAAACTAAAAGTGGAGGCGGGGTGGCTCAGGAGCAGCGCAGTAGCAGTATTCTGTGTTATATATTGTTAAAAAAGTTTTAAAAGATGAACTTTTTTTTATTTATTAAAGCTGCAAGCAGCATTGAGGCCCTCGCAGCAAAGCCCGTCTCTGGCCTTATTGTGGCAACCACGGGAGCTCCAGCTAATCTGCCCGGTCGCTATCTCGAATGCTCTCGTGCCTATCCCGCACCCGTTTGCCAGGGTGCGCATTTGCCAAATCTTTTAAATCATCTGCAAACTCGGGAGCTCCAGCAACGCCTCCCGGTCGCAATGGTGAACACTCCAATTCCCTTCCCACTCGCATCCACCAGAGTGCGGACTCCACCCATATCAGTATGAGTCCAGCTGCAAGCCTTCCAAGTTTGGCTGAAATGCGACTTTCCAGAGTTTTTTGGATTTCCTTTTTTGTGGCGAATGTTTGATAAGCACTTCCATTAGGCTTTTCCACATGTCATATGTGGCGATCAACAGTTAGCAAATACAGTGTCAGTCTTATATGTTACACAGGACGAAGCTGGAAGAGTCACCCAATAATAGTGAGTTTCTTGTGTGGGTGGGCGGGGCTTAAGTGATGTCATGGATCCACAATACCAATTTGTCTCGACATGCTCATTGATCTAGTACCAAGAATCTGGTCCAGATGGGAGTATGTATCACTGAGATAGGGAGCGCACTGAAGTACAATACCAATGTGTATAAAAGTGGTCACTGATGAAGCACAATAAATCTGGTGCAGATCGTTTGATGTATCACTGATCTGTAACTGTTTGATAATGTTGGGGGCGCACTTGAGTCAAATGTTAAACAACCATATCAATGTGTTTAGAAGTGCCCACAGATGACGCACAATAGATCTGGAACAGATCGGATGGTCTATCATTGATATATAACAGTTTGAAGTGTGTAGGGGCGCACTGGAGTCAAAAGTGAAATAACAAGAGAAATGTGTGTAGAAGTGATCACTGATGACGTCCAATAAATGTGGTGCATATTGGATGATATATCACTGATCTGAAAATGTTTGAATAATGTAGAGGGCGTTATGGAGTGAAATTTAAAATAACAATACCAATGTGTGTAGAAGTGCTGACAGATGATGCACAGTAAAGCTGGAACAGATCAGATGATCTATCACTGAGATATAACAGTTTGAATAATGTAGGAGGTGCACTGGAGTCATATGTTAAACCACAATATAAATGTGTGTAGAAGTGCTCAGTGATGAAGCACACTAAATCTCGTCCAGATCGGATGATGTATCATCCGATCTTGTGACATGTGAGATATAATTGTAGTAATAATATAGGGGGTGTTGTGGAGGTTATTGGCAACTTATCATGGATGCCTTTTGAAGTGGTGGATAATGATCGATGGTAGTGATTTTGGTGCACCTCGGTTCAAATCTGGAATTTAGAGCCAAACGTATGGCGACGGCGTCACATCTGAGATCGTCACGTCACCACGCCCACATCCTCCAGCGAAAACTGTTTGTAATTTAAAGAAATTCAGACCAACTTATTATGTCTTCTAACACAGGATCATCCTGATTAGTTCAAGGGTGTCAGAGAGGGAGCCTTCCAAGATAAAAAAGTGACTTCCTGTTCTGAGGGTGCGGGGCTTCGATGACTTCACAACATGACCACAAAGGATCGTTGGGTATCCAACAGGGATGAATCATGCTAAGTTTGGTGCATTTTGGTCTTTCAATGTAAAAGTTATATCGTTTTGAAATTTATGGTGTGAAGTGCAACTTTGAGGCCTGGCCACGCCCCTTTACCATGAATGAAAACGCAAGCTTTGGATAACTTTTATTGTCCAATGTGTTACGGGTATATTAACCAAGTTTGAAGGCAATCCTTCAAAATCCCTAGGAGGAGTTTGTTAAAATCTTCCATTAGAAACTCCCAAAAATGACCCTTTGACCCAAAATGGCAGACTTCTTGTTGTTGTTGGACCAAGGCTCCAAGATACTTTTTCGTAGGTCCTGAGAAGATACGGATGTTCACAGAGTTTCAGAATAATCGGTCAAAAAATGGCTTGGAGCTTAGGTTTTTAAATATTCTAGGGGGCGCTGTGGAGGCTATTGGACAATTATCATGGATTCCTGTTCAAGGGGTGGGCAATGATCGATCGTACTGATTTTGGTACTCCTCGGATCAAATCTGTGGATTTTAAAACCGAACGTAAGGCAACAGTGTTACGCCTTACTTTGCCACATCTCCACGCCCACATGCTCCACTCGAAATAGTACGGGTTGGAAAGCAAGTTACACCAACATGTCTTGGGTCACTAGAAACACTGTCATGCTGATTAGGTAACAGGGATCCGATCGGGATCATTCAACGTAAAACTTGACACTTCCTGTTGTCAGGGGGCATGGCTTAAGTGATGTAATGATTTGACCATTCCTTGTTGCAGGGGCCCGCATGTGGATCAATCACTGAAGGTTTGATGTATTAGGTAGTTTTCGTGTAGGTGCTATTAGTGTTTTGTTTTTCATGGCGAGATGTCCAACTTTGAGGTCTGGCCCCGCCCCTTCAACATGCTTTGAAACAAACCGTTTTGATAACTTTTGGTCCCCTATGCCTTTTGAAGAAACTGGCCAAGTTTGAAACCGATTGAGCGAAATCCCTTTTTGCCACGCCCCCAGAATACGTAAATTTTCACCAGTCCTGATGCAGCTTCTAAATTTGGTGAGTTTTGGGATATGTAACGGCCCCCAAAAGTCCAATTCATTTGGCGGAAAAAATTGCAGGTCGGGCCTGAACAAAGCGATTACAATAGGCCTTCGCAGCGCTTTGCTGCTCGGGCCTAAAAAATTGCAGGATGGGCCTGAACTGAGCAATTACAATAGGCCTTTGCAGCGCTGCAGCCCACAAATCAGACCGGCCCACCGGGAAATCTCCAGGTCGTCCCGATTGGCCACTCCGGGCCTGCTTCTGTCCCTCACTGAGGTTGGTTCTTCTAATTATTTCTATTTTTTTAATCTTATCCTACAGAGTTCTGGAGCAGCACAAGCTGACCAAGGAGCAGTGGGAAGACAGAATACAGAGCTGGCATGAGGAGCACAGAGGAATGCTCAGGTGGGTGCACGAGCTATTCTAACTTAATGTGGTTTTACAAGTGTGTGTGTGTGTGGGTGTGTGTGTGCACGCTTTGTGTGGACTTGTCTTTATTTTGTTACATTGCAGCCTTTTTTCGTGCTTGCATTTTCTTGACTTGTACAGTCGTGTTCGGCTGCCTTTTTTTGCCGTGTTCCACTGCCTTTTTTTAATATAGTGCAACCGTGTTCGGCTGCCTTTTTTCATTGTAGTGCAGCTGTGTTCGGCTTGCTTTTTTTCTTTATAGTGTAGTCGTATTCGTGCTATCCCTTTTTTCATTATAGTGCAACCGTGTTTGGCTGCCTTTTTTCATTGTAGTGCAGCTGTGTTCGGCTTGCTTTTTTTCTTTATAGTGTAGTCGTATTCACGCTATCCCTTTTTTCATTATAGTGCAGCCGTGTTCGGCTGCCTTTTTTCATTATAGTGCAGCCGTGTTCGTGCTTGCATTTTTTCTTTATAGTGTAGTCGTATTCGTGCTATCCCTTTTTTCATTATAGTGCAACCGTGTTCGGCTGCCTTTTTTCATTATAGTGCAGCTGTGTTCGGCTTGCTTTTTTTCTTTATAGTGTAGTCGTATTCGTGCTATCCCTTTTTTCATTATAGTGCAACCGTGTTCGGCTGCCTTTTTTCATTATAGTGCAACCGTGTTTGGCTGCCTTTTTTCATTATAGTGCAGCCGTGTTCGGCTGCCTTTTTTCATTATAGTGCAGCCGTGTTCGGCTTGCCTTTTTTCTTTATAGTGCAGCTGTTTTTGCCCTGGCCCTTTTTGATTATAGTGCAGCCGTGTTCGTGCTTGCATTTTTCTTTATAGTGGAGACGTGTTCAGCTTACCCTTTTTTCATTATAGTGCAGCCGTGTTTGGCTTGCCTTTCTTTTATAGTGCAGCCGTATTCGCGCTTCCCCTTTTTCATTATAGTGCAGCCGTGTTCATGCTTGCATTTTTCTTGAGTTGTGCAGCCGTGTTCAGCTTGCCCTTTTTTCATCATAGTACAGCCGTGTTCAGCTTGTCTTTTTTCATTATAGTGCAACCGTGTTCGACTTGCCTTTTTTCTTTGTAGTGCAACCGTATTCGCGCTTGCCCTTTTTCATTATAGTGCAGCTGTGTTTGTGGGTGGAGTTTGCATGTTCTCCCCGTGCATGCTTGGGTTTCCTCCGGGTACTCCGGTTTCCTCCCACAGACCAAAAACATGCATGTTAAGCTGATTGGTAACTCTAAATTGTCCCTAGGTGTGAGTGAGTGAGAGAGTGAATGGTTGTTTGTCTCGTTTGTCTCTATATTTTCAACCTTGGCTCTCGACAGAGGCAGTCGCTAGTCCTTTCCTCTCCCGTCCTCCCCCACCCCTGCTGCTGCCTGCAGCTCCTCAGCAAAGCACCTCGAACGCAAATTAAGATGGATTGGAGGTTTGGGCATTCGATTCTACGAACAAGATTTCTACAGAAGAAAAGGCACAAGGGGAGCCAGTCCACCCTCACAGAGTGACGAAGAGGATACGCCATGGATTCCTGTGGGTGTGGATGGTGTGCGTCTCGCTCTCTGTGCTGTGCTCTGTGGAGGTGAAGAATCTGGATTATATTGGATTATGATGGCAGCGCTTTGCTTTTTGGCGTTTGTGGAGCACTGGCCTATCGCAAAAGAGGGAGACTTCAGCAGGACTTAATGCCTGGAGCACCCGACGTCTGGTCTGCGCGGTGACCTCGAGAAATCAGCTGTTTGCGAGCTTATCCAGAGGGTGAACAGATCACCCTCGGATTGGGACTCTGGACGCTGTGGTCAACATCTGAGGTCAGAGCTTGGATCAGTGGAAAAAGTCCCGAATTGGATCACTTGGAACAGAGTCGCCCTTACAGACTGAAGGCTGCAGAAATTACAATGTGAGCCTGAAGTGAAAATATTTGTCAATTCTTATCTGACTCCCTTGGAAACAGCCTTGAAAAAGGCTGGATATCTAATTTCTCCTGAGATGTGCCCCGGAGAACTTTTCTATGAGCGTTATCGGAGGCCGGCTGGTCAGACTGTCGCTATCTGGAATGTCTCATGGACAGAATCCTCCCTGCCTCAGTCTCAACATGCAACATGTAACTGTCTTAAATGTGCTTATTGGTATAGTTTTTACTGTGTCATGCGGTGTCTTGGCAGACAAAATGTGATACTTTTTTTTTAATACCAACGCTGTGACCCTCATGGTACTTTCCTTTTTTCACACCTTTGACCTTCATCCCGAAACGGATGAGAGAGGCCGCGCTGAAGAACATGTCATGTGTTCTGAATAAGCAGCAGCTTTACACACTCACTCCATCTTCAGGATGACTGTGCATACATAATCATGCTGTATTGGTGAAAACTGGTGCAATGTTAATAAAAGCTCTTGAATCTTGAATCTTATTTTGTTAAAACAGCCAATAACCATTCAGGAAGTGGGCTGACCCCGCCCTCCATATAAAACTCTTACTTCCCGTTTTGGCTTCAGTGTGAAAAGGGAGAACTAAACTGAACAACTTGGTTCTTCTCTGCAAACTGGTATGAACGTTTTGGTTAAATGTCAATTAGACCGACGTGTCAGCCAGGGTTACAGCACAGCTCAGCTGTAACTCACTCATTCCTGTTCTGAAAGAATTTGTTTTCTGAAAGTTTTATTTTGAAACCCAGTCAGGACGTTGGCCTGGTTCCTGCCGGGAAAGGTGCTCTTCACGTTCGTTGAATCAGTTATACACGCGCTGAAGTTCAACTGGATGTCTACTGGACAACACAGTCCGTTAAGTGTCCACAAACTTCTCAACTCTTATCTCCAAGAGACGTGCTCGTCACCAGGTAAAGAGTCGTAGATTGTATGCTGAGCGTGCGGGAAGTCCAGCTGGACTCGTTTGGGAAAAGTGCCACCCTGTTGCATTTCAAAACAATTAACTTCTGTTAAACTTATCTTTCATTCCATTTCTTCCTCCTTATTCTTATTTTTCCAAGCCAGTAAACTTTTAAGTAAATGTGCCAGCAGGAAGTTTAAACCTAACTTGTCTGTTTGTTTCAATTTGAATTCTTGTCTATAGTAGTTATTAAATCAGAGCTAATCTCGATACAAATGTTTAATGTACTTTTATGATTTTCTCAATAAAAGGTTAATCTTCTGGTGGATCAAAATAAGTTGACGTCTCTCGTGAAATTACATTTTGTCTAGTCACATTTAAGCAATTTAATCCGGAAAAAGAGTGAACTCGTGAATATTGATAAGTTTGTGCAGATAAAATCTGCTCAAATCTTTCATCTGGAATATTGTACTAATCAGCAAACTGACTAGTATAATATCCCTACAACAGTGAAGAATATAACAACAGTCAGGTCTCTTGTTCTAGAGGCTCAATGAGACTAACATGTAGAAATAAAGGTTGCATGAATGAATATGGAAATCAAAATGGCGCCCACATAACTAATAAATTGTGTATACCAGCATGTTAACACTGTTTCCAAATGACTGAACTGCTTGACTGATTAAAATGAAACTGTCAGGATGCACGCAGGTCTAAAACTTTAAAAAATCTTTTTGATTTAAGAAAGGCTGAAACCACCTCAGAAAACACAAGAGCTGTAACATCATTATTTTTAACTGACCATACTGACCAGACAGTTGATATGGTAGTAGCTGACAGTGATCCCCAACACATACTAACCCAAAA
>JBBPBX010004810.1:12941-31398 GCA_038048925.1 Garcialebias charrua
CAAAATGTCCGTCTTAAAAAAATGCCTCTGTCATTTTTGAAATATTGAGCAAAAATCTGGGTGGTGGTAGCCAACAGCCACTTGATGCTAATGTTCAACATGGCTGCTACAGCTACTAAAATGGCTACAAATTGGTCTTTAGACATATTAAGCTAAACTTTCTTGTTGTGGTAGCCGAGAGCCACGCCCTCAATACATACAATCAAAATGTCAAGATGGCTGCCAAAGCTACTGCCAAAAAGTCATTTTTAGACACCAGGCTAGTCTTTTGTGGTAGTAGCTAAAAATGACCCCCAAAATGCTTTGAGTCATTTTAATTCAAGAAAGGAAGAAGAATAAATCACGCAATAGGGAGCCCTCTAAGGTTACTTTATATTTATTATACTGGTAGAAAAGAAGCTTGGCTTCCTCTTTTTAGTAAAACCCTGTACAGGTAGTCCTCGACTTACGACGGCCTCGAGTTACGACCCTCCCATTAATTAATTTTTTTAAATTTTTTTAGCCGATTTACGCAGTTTCCGGTTTAGCTGTGGAGGCTACAGCTTGCCCTGTACTATCTAAAAAAAGCTAAGTCTGGTCCTGTGGACATTCAGAAAACAAAACAAAACTTGTTGGACCAAGCTGGACAGGCAGCAGCTGTGGAAAAGTAGCTGTTTTATGGACGAAGATTTTACAACGTAAACGAATGCAGAATCCGGAGGAGGGAGGGAGAAACGGAGGAAATAGCTTCACCAGCATTCCAGAGTAGGAAATTAACTCTTTTTTCCTTCATTATGGCTCCAAATGTATGTGTTTTGATAATTATGTAGGGTACTGTGTTAGAATAGGCTAAGTGATTGGTAAAATACAGAACTGTCCGTATAAGGTGCAGTTTGGACGTATGTTTCGAGTTACGTCGAAGTTCACTTTACGACAGAGCGTAGTGTTACCTTTTGTTATATTTCAGCTCGTTTGGCTGGTAACAAACCCATATAGATTCTGCTCTGCTGGCGGCAAAACAAGGAGGAGGCAGATGAAAGCTTGCTGAACTTTATTCCTCTTGATGGTAAGGACAACCACAACGCACGAACTGCACAGCTACAGAGCTCTTAGCTAACACACACACACTCTTCTTCTACCCACCCCTCTCGTAGCTCTCTACCGCCCTCTCTAGGTAAAGGCTGGGCCTGTAACACTACCCCCACTCTGGATGATGTTTAACACATTTAACATTACTCCAGCAAACATAACTGGCTAGAACAAATCCCCCAAAACTCAAACTAGAACATTTTGTCAATGATCTAATGCAGGCAGAGACTACAGTGTCACAACAGTACACCTGTAGAAAAACAAGCCAAAGTCAACTAATAATAAGAAAAAAACATAATAATAATCACTGCATGTAGTGCATTACATTAGGAACTGAAACAGACATGCTAAAAAAAAGTTTCAATTTTTTTTTTTTTTCTTTTTTTTTTTGTTTGTTTTTCAACCATCTGAACTGGGCAGCGATCCGCCTACACCCAGATTCAGGCCCATAAGGAAAAGAAAACAACAACAACAAAAAAAGTTCAATTTTTGGGCATCTAGCCGTTGACCCACTGACCAAATCGGTCAGGGGGTCTGCGTCTCCTTTGTGGTCTTTGCTGAGGTCCTGCTCTTTGAAGGGCCGGCGGCCGCTGATCCTCCACAGAATCCTCGGTGTCCACTTCTTCTTGTAGAAACTCACAAGCTTCGTTCTGCATTTGATTGTCTCCATATGAAGCTGAATGGGCAGGCAGAGATTGAGATGGATCATCCATAGTTGATTCCTCCGTCTCCGAGAAGCCATTCCAGGGGTTTAAAAACCCATCATGATCCACATCCGAAGAAGCGTCGACCACTGGTGGAGCCACCTCAACTGATGCTGGGCTATGAGTGTCTTGGAAAACCCAGCTATTGTCCAACGGGGTTCTGGTGTAATAAGGCTTGAGCTTATCATGATGAACCACTTTAGCTCGTGACCTTGGACCCTTTTTGATGCAATAAGGTCATCCAATGTTCCCGTGACAAAATAGGGACCCTCGTAGGAAGGGAGGAACTTCCGTACTTTGTTTCTCACTCTCTTGGTGCCTTTAATCAGGAACCAAACAGCTTCCCCAACCTTATACTGCAGTTTGTGCATGTTTTTATCATACTGCCTCTTTGCTTGCTCTGAAGACCTACCTAGCCACTCCCTGGCCAGCTGATGGGAAAGTTGTAACCTCTCTGTCTGTTGCATGACACACTGTGGAATGTTGGAATAGCCATTGTCAGGGAGGGGAACAGCAACAAGATCAATAGGCTTGGTTATCTCTCGACCAAACAGCATCATGTTAGGCAGGGGCGCAACTACATATTTTTGAGGTGGATGCGAAAACATCAACGCGCCCCCCCCCCCCTTTTTTTTACCTGCCGCCTCATACAGCTTTCCTCCCTTAGTCATGCACTTAGAAAATACAGTAGCAATATTACAGATTTTTTTATGTTACATATTATATCAGGTGATCATTCCAATCATAAACAAATAAGAAGTTTAATAAAGTAAAAATATATAACAATAGTGGTAATCAGTGCTCAATATTTTATGTAGCGAAAATATGAAATCTTAACAGCCTGGAGTCCATGTCAGTGTTTTAACATTTATGACATTTAAACTGTTACTTTCCGTGAAAGAAGACAATGAAAGATGGTCATCAGAAATTCAAACCATCATGGTATACAGTATAGGTTTTTGTTGCCTCCCTAATGTAATTATTCCTACCTGATGTCATCACTTGTCTCCTCTATCACTGACCTCGTGTCTGTCTCCTTCACCTTTGTCTGTGGCATTCTGCACTGTCATATGGTCAAAAAAGCATTATATATTAGTTGTAAAAATTACAGATCTTATTAATACAGTTTTTAAAAATAATGTTTACACGTTATTGCTTGGGCTTAAGTAGCTGTTCCCTCACTTCCACCTTTGCTTTGTAGCATGCTCCAAATGATTGTAGAGTTGAAGACTGGACTAAGTTGGGTCATGGTGACATCTGGGCACTGACACACACGGGGACCAGAGGGTGTTTCAATAACCAGGAGGATCACATCCCTCAGCCTCTCTGGTGGATTCAAGGGAGCTGGAGAAGAGGTCAATGGTCAAACCTCAGATCCAGGAGGAACAACGCAGGTTTTATTCTGGTCGTGGAGCACTGATCAACTCTTTACCCTCACTAGGGTCCTCATGGGTGCCTGGGAGTTTGTATATCCAGTCCATGTATTGTGGATTTGGAGAAGGTATTCGGCCATGTTCCCCTGTTGCTACATTCAGTCCCTTCTTACTGCTGTCAAGGATGCACCTGGCCTTTCCTATGACTGGATCTGAGTGTTTTCATGAATGTGGTTCACTGAGTTTTGATTGAAAGACAGTGACTGACCACAGTCTGTGTAAACAATCAACAGGACTTGAAACATGTTACCATTCATTGTGTTCCATCTCAGACTGAATTTAAAAATTCTAACTTGTTATGACTGAAAACCTGACACAGTCCTTTCGATTACAGCAAACAACGACACACTACCAACAGCAACAGGTTTATTTGAACAGTGACATGTACATGAGTCACAGGTCAAGTTTTATTCTATATGTGACAAACGTGTTAAAACCAGTTTTATTTGAGGAGAAACAAAAAGACGGGGATGTGATACGGTGCACGCAGGAGTCACTGTTGCTTCTGCTTCTCCCACTGTTCCGGTGTGAGGGTCTTCTGTTCCAAAGCGTGGATTTCTTTCATCTCCTCGGCAAGACAAGCATTCACCATCCTGCCAACACAGCACAAGAGTTCAGACTTTACAACGAGCCAAACATTACTGTCATCCGTCTAGTATATTATTTTTTCAGTTGAAATTACTGAAGTTCCATGATTTAGTAGATTACCATATTTTAATGATGATGTATAAAGCTCATAACAATGCACTACCCTTAAATATTCAGACACATTTTGTTAAAAGATCAAGCTGTTACAATCTAAAGGGAACTGATGTATTTGTAAAGACACAATACAGAACCAGCTTGAAGGGACGGTCTACCTCAGTCCAGGGAGTTGGATTGTGGAATGACTTAGAGTGTGATATAAAAAAAGCAATGTCAATGTTTGTGTTTAAAAAAATGATAAAGAGTGAATTGTTGAAGAAATACGTATGAAGTAGTTCAATGTGTATTATCTCGAAATTTGAAACTTGAGATGAATTATTCATTTTTTTCATTGTTACTTATATATAATTATTGTTTGAAATGATTTTTTTTTTTCTAAAAAGGGGCAGACATAAGATATTTTCTTCTTCTGCCGCCTTTCATTTTATATTTTCTTTTTTATACAAGAAACATGTGTTTGTTGTGTGTTATATTTTTATAAAATGAATAAATAAATGAAACTGAAAACTAGAGGGAAACCATCTGTGTTGACAGGACAGCAGAGAAACTTCTGAAACCATTGGACATGAGCATGACGGGAGTTTTACCACAACCGTTATACTTCCAGGTTATTAACGCAAGCTCACAAACTTAAACAATTTCTGAACAGGACAACTACACAGGTGCAGGCTTGTCTGGAATTATAAAGCTATCTTGTCTTTTTAGGAAAGAGATAGAAATTTTGAGGCAGAAACATCTTGAAAAAGTTGGGAGAGAAGCACCAAACTAAACGTGTGTGAAACAGATACAAATTGAGAAGACTTTAAACATCCCATCATCTGCAGTTCATAAGGTCAGGGGATGAGATGGAGCAGAGGCAGGGCAGCCGACTCGGGACCCAAAAGTCACAGGCTTGATCCCCAGTCATTGCACTTCTCTGGTGTCCCTGAACAGCACACCCTATACCCAAAATGCTCCTCAGCGCTTACATAGCTGTCCACTGCTCCACCTGGTGGTGGATGGGTTCAATGCAGAGAGCCAATTTCACCACTGTATGGAAACATACAATGGTGACAATACATAACATATTTATTATTATTATTATTAACAGATTAGAAGAATCTGTAGAAAACTTTGAGCTCAAAGGTCGAGGCTGAAGGTCATCATTGGACGGCCATGATGTTCGGGCCCTTGGGGGCCACTGCATTAAAACCAGGTCTGGTTCTGTTCTAGGCTCAGGAACACTTCCACAGATCATTTCAGTGTTTCCCCTACCATTATACAAGCAGGGAGCCCCACCCTGTCAACAGAACCAAACTGAACCCCCCCCACCACCACCACCTCCAACTGCTGGCACTGACGTAGCGCTAAGCTAGCCGTGCACAATGTTAAAAAGCTCAGTTTCCCTCACGCTTAGCCGTCTTCACCTCCTATGCCTCCGTGCTCGCAAACTGTATGTACAAACAGCACGCAACACAGACGTGTCTCAGACACCACGCCTAGGCCTGTCATGATAACTAATTTACTGGGTGATTAATTGTCTCAGAAATTATTGCGATAAACAATAATATAGTTCGAAATTTGACAATGATTACCTGGTAATTGTCAAATTTTAGAAGAAATGTTGATTTTTTTTTGGGAGTGTAGGACCTTTTTGACCACCTGATGACAGTATAAGACTGTTTGAACCAAAGGATGGACAGTTGAGCTGTTTAAGAAAAATGGGAAGGACGGCCCTTGATGTGACATGGCAGATGCTTTGTGATTTGAGCTCTTTAGCATTTTTCACACTAAGCTTCTTTTTTTTTTTAAATCAGTAAACAAGTTCTCACCTTCTTTTAGCAGAGAAAAAAAAACATCTTTTTACACAAAGGCACGGGTTTCAAATGTGAATTTTGGAGCTTTGACAAGACGGAGATTGTTTCCCCGAGGTCGACCTGTTAGCTTAGCTCGTAGCTTCTCAGCTTAGCTGTTTTTAAGATCCAAAAATGTGATTTTGGACGTTTAAAACAGATTTTAAAGAGAAAAGAGAAAGGGAGGGCTCAGTGAAGAGCACCGGAGTTGAGCAGTGTCTTCAATAGAAAGAGAGACATGAAGAAACGATAAAGCCGGTAAATGAAAATGAAGAGATCATTTTCATTCATAATGCAATTAATTGATATATTGTTAATCACGACAGGCCTAACCATGCATCCCTCCCAACCCAAGCAAGTAGGGAAAACACTGTTAACTGTAAACACAGTTCATCCACAGACACTGCTTAAAGCTCTATCAGACAAAGAAGAAGAACGTGACCACCATCCAGAACCTCTGCAGTCTGCTCTGGACCAGAACCTTTTCAGATGGACTGAGAGAACTGGAGAACTGTTCTGAGGTCAGACATTTTATTTTTTCAGATTAACACGTCCTCTGTACTAAAGAGGAGAGGGACCACCATAGCCCGTTATCACTGTACAGTAAAAAAATAAAAAAAAGCCTCTCTGATGGTATGGGGGTGCATTAGTGCTGCCACGAGCAGCTTACATTTGGAAAGCCTCCATCAAAGAAAATGTGCACACAGTTGTTAAAAGAAAGAGGTGCCTTCCAGTGGAGAACATGGTGCCATCCCAACTTCTGCCTGTTGATACCATCAAATATGAGAAGGCCTTCTTCATTCCAAAAGGTGGTACTGTACAAATTCATCGTTTCCACATTGATGTTTACTGTGCTCCACAGAGACAGTGGACACGTGGGTGTGAGATTTGAAAATCATTGCATTCTGTTTTTATTTTACAAGCCGGATTCCAAAAAAGTTGGGACACTAAACAAATTGTGAATAAAAACTGAATGCAATGATGTGGAGGTGCCAACATCTAATATTTTATTCAGAATAGAACACAAATCACAGATCAAAAGTTTAAACTGAGAGAATGTATCATTTTAAGGGAAAAATATGTTGTTTCAAAATTTCATGGCATCAACAAATCCCAAAAAAGTTGGGACAAGTCCATTTTTACCACTGTGTGTCATCCCCCCTTCTTCTTACAACACTCAACAGACGTCTGGGGACAGAGGAGACCAGTTTCTCAAGTTTAGAAATAGGAATGCTCTACATTCATGTCTAATACAGGCCTCTAACTGTTCAATCGTCTTGGGCCTTCTTTGTCGCACCTTCCTCTTTATGATGCACCAAATGTTCTCTATAGGTGAAACATCTGGACTGCAGGCTGGACATTTCAGTACCTGGATCCTTCTCCTACGTAGCCATGATGTTGTGATTGCTGCAGAATGTGGTCTGGCATTATCTTGTTGAAAAATGCAGGGTCTTCCCTGAAAGAGATGACGTCTAGATGGAGCATATGTTGTTCTAGAACCTGAACATAGTTCTCTGCATTAATGGTGCCTTTCCAGACATGCAAGCTGCCCATGCCACAAGCGCTCATGCAACCCCATACCATCAGTGATGCAGGCTTCTGAACGGAGCGTTGATAACAACTTGGGCTATCCTTGTCCTCTCTGGTCCGGATGACATGGCGTCCCAGTGTTCCATAAAGAACTTCAAATCGTGACTCATCTGACACAGAACAGTCTTCCATTTTGCCACACTCCATTTTAAATGACCCCTGGCCCAGTGCAAACGTCTGAGCTTGTGGAGCTTGCTTAGAAATGGCTTCCTCTTTGCACTGTAGAGTTTCAGCTGGCAACGGTGGATTGTGTTCACTGACAATGCTTTCTGGAAGTATTCCTGAGCCCATTCTGTTATTTCCTTGACAGTGGCATTCCTGTTTGAGGTGCAGTGACGTTTAAGGGCCCGGAGATCACGAGCATCCAGTAGAGTTTTACGGCCTTGACCCTTACGCACAGTGATTGTTCCAGATTCTCTGAATCTTTTGATGATGTTATAATAATAATAAAATAATGAATTCCATTTATAATGCACTTTTCATTAATAAAAATCTCAAAGTGCTATGTTATGCACGGTTGATGATGATAACTTAAAAGTCTTTGCTATTTTACACTGGGTAACACCATTCTGGTATTGCTGCACTATCTTTCTGTACAACAATGGTGGAATTGGTGATCCTCTTACCATCTTGGCTTCTGAGAGACACTGACACTCTGAGAAGCTCTTTTTATACCAATCATGTTGTCAATTGACCTAATTAGTGTTAATTGGTCTTCCAGATGTTTGTTATTTTCTCAATTTCCTTTTTCCAGTCACTTATTGCTACTTGTCCCAACTTTTTTGGGATTTGACACTGTGAAATTTTGAATCAACATCTTTTTCCTTTACAATCTAACATTTACTCAAATTAAACTTTTGATCTGTCATCTATGTTCTATTACGAATAAAATATTGACATTTGCCATCTCCACATCATTGCATTCAGTTTTTATTCACAATTTGTTTAGCGTTCCAACTTTTTTGGAATCTGGTTTTTATATGACGTCCTAACTTTGTTGGAGTTGTGGTTGTAGGTGACGTACAGAAGTGAACGTATGAGAGCAGCTGAATAAAACGACAATAAAAGTGTCTCCAGTAACTCCCGGGTGTTGTACCTGTGTCTCTGTAACAGTGGTTTCCCCTCAAACTGGGGCGACACCACCAGGACTTTGAAACTGGTTGCACATCTGTTGGGGGAGGTGTCCTCAACGTCCTGAAAATGAAAATAAATAAATAAAGATCAATCCTGGGTGGCACAGTGGATCAGCTGGTAGAGAGGATGCCTCTCAGGGAAGAAGGGTTTCTCCAGTTTCCTCCCACAGACCAAAAACATGCATGTTAGACTGACTGATAACTCTAAACTGTCCCTAGGTGAGAGAGAGAGAGTGAATGGTTGTTTGCCTCGTTTGTCTCTATGTGTCTCTGTGATGGACTGGAGACCTGTCCAGGTGTCCCCCACCTCTCACACAGTGACTACTGGACATGGACACCAGTGACCCCCGCGACCCGGAAAGGAAGAAGTGGTAAAGATGATGGATGGATGATCAATCCTCACATCAGCCGAGATGACGGCAAAAACATCTAGTTCATAGATCTGACACGCATTTTATTTTTATTTTTTTTAGGGGACACAGTTTTAGACAGAAATGTCCCCAGTTTCAAAGAAATGAAATGTCCCCAGTTTCAAAGACACACAGAACACTCCAGATGATTCAAGTGAAAAGTGTTTAAAGCAGGTGAGGACATTCCCAGAAGTCTTAATAAGCTGACCCTGAGGTCAAACCATGCAATGCTCCGTCAAATCGCTTCAAACGGTCTTTCTCAACAGCTGTTCGACACGAGAGCTGGTTGTGTCGTACTTCACATCGTTAAGTGTCCTTGTCATGCTAGTGCTCTGAGATTAAAATGAAAGGTTAGGGATGAGGCAAACATCAGCTGACCATCAAACCACAGAAAGTATGAATAATAGTACCCTGGTGGATTGAATCATCAGTGCTGAGGAAGCTGCCAAAGTGTGTACAAAGTACAGGACAGTATGGGAGAGTAGTGACTAAAACGGCAGAAGTATGAAGTGAAGCCGTTAATCTCACTTTGATGACTTCCAGTACTGCTGAGCCTCAGAACGTGTGGTTTTCTTAAGTTAAATAAATCTTAATGAACCTTAAGGCTTCTGGAGAATGTTCTGGATGGATGCGCCCACGTTGGTAGAAAAGACTTCAGCACAAACCTCATCATGCTAACTGTCAAGCATGGTGGTGGGAAGATGATGGTCGTGCAGACATTTAACTCACTCCCAGTCAAAGGTGAAATCATTTTTCTGAACAATTCAAACTGAAACTGTGAAGAATGAGTACTGGACAGTGATTTGTGACTTACAAAAAAACATAAGTTAGTGTTTTAACTATGGCGTCTTTGTAAAGCGTCTGCTTTTACCACTAACTTAATGTTAACATTTTTAGCACTAAATGCTGGAAATAACCAAAATAAATGGCATTAAAATTAAAACCAAGTCCTGAAGATGTAGTAGTATTAAAAACCTACCACATGCACAGCCGCGAGCTGTTTAGTCAGCGTGTCCCGGATGTGATCAGCTGTCACTGCCATGTCTGCAACAAATAAACACATCAACATTGGCTCGTTAAATGTTTAGCTTTAGCGCATCTGTTAATGTCTAAAATGAGACGCAGACCGACGGCTGTCACCGGAACTCGTTCGGTATTCTAAAAGTTTACACTTTCAATCACTCAAATTCGACTTTTCTTTGTTAATGTTACATTTCCAAATGTTTAAAAAGCTACCTTAATGTGTTTTGTTTCTGTGCTGCACGTTCACGAGTGCCGGGTCGCATTACGTCACGAGGGTCCGAAAAGCTGTCCAATAGAATTGCGGCAATGACAACTCTGACCAATCACAGCGCAGAATGACAACTCTGACCAATCACAGCACAGTAAGGGCCGGAAACGTTTTTTAAATAACAATCCTAATATTAGGAGTTGTTGTGGAAAGCCGAACGAAATAATTTCTGCGATTACACCTACATAAAAAATGTGATTCTTATTATTTTGTAAATTAGCAGGCTTATCTTTTTTGTTTGACTTATGTAGTACGATTGTTTTAGGTACACACGGATAACTAAAGTGTCCTTTGAAATTACTGTTTTTGATCAGGCAGTTTTTTGGCCCACTAAAACCTTAGCCGTCCAACAACGTAAATACGCTGTGTGACTATGGTTATCCAATACCGTTTCCAGGTTAGTTTTAAATAACATTTGTGCCAGGATTTTCTTTACTATGGTAGTAGAGGTTGAAAGTTTTTTCGGCGTGTACATGCTGTACTGTACAAACCCCAAATTCAAAGGTCGTATCTACATTGGTTTCACCGTGAACCCCGAGCGGCGGATCGGACAGCACAACGCCGGGAGACACCGAGGGGGAGCCAAGAGGACCAGCGGGAGAGGACCATGGTGACATCATGTGCTGTGTGCATCATGCACCGTGTGCTCTGTGAGAAATCATCCGGGTTTAAGCTGTGTTCTGTCTTGTGTTGTTCAGGGAGATGGTGCTCATCATTCATGGCTTCCCGTCAGATATTGCTGCCCTGAGGGTAAGTTCAACCACAGCTGGACTTCTGCTGGATCAAGTGGTTTTACAGCTTCAGTAGTCATTATAATTTACATGTACAAATGAACCCGTCATAATTGTAGAATTAAAAGCTTTTTGTTGTTTTTACAACAGCAAACGTGTTTTTCAATCTGATGCTGCACTGATTTCAAATGACTTTAATTCTTTGCAATAACGAGCCAGAGCACTTTGCACATCCAGGCTGGAGGACTTCCTCTCAGTCTGGCTGCATGGGGCTGATGGTGGTGACGTTTCAGGTCTCTCCAGAAGTGGAGTTTACTGTGTCCCTCCTGTGTTGCCTTCACTGTCTGCCTCAGGTCATCCCACAGATGTCAAGTGTTTTAGACAGTGTTGCCAGATCTCGCGAAAGAAACAAGTGACCAGCCCCCATGAAAACAAGCCCAAAAAGAGCTCAACGGGCAACCCACCCCATTGTGTAAAACAAAGACCATTTTTAAACAGTATAAACATAAATTTATTATGGCATTACTCTAAAAAATAAAAATACATTTTGCATATTTATACAAATTAATCCCATTAAGCCTCTGGGACTCATTTACCAGAGAGACCTGAATTTTAAACGAAGACCGATGACAACAATGGACAACGACAACAACAACAACAGACAATCGTAAATGATGCGTACAAATAAAAAAATAAAATGAAAATTAAACTGCAAACTCATAGTAAGCTAAGTCAACATAAAACTTTCTTTAATCTCTATCCTGAATCATGCTTTAAGTGTGCGTTCTTTCTCCCATTCTTTATTACATTTTTCCCATATTTCCCCCACTTATTGGAGCTCATTTTAGCGTGGTCTTGTCACTGTAGACAAAGAACGAATAACAAAGAATAAACCTTAAAATAACTTCAGGAGTGTGTACATTTTACATGTAACATACAGATAAGCAGCACATTAGCATGAAGAACCACAGATGACGCACCTCACTGCCCGCGTTACTAGCAGGAGATTTCTTAATGCAGCCATCACACACACAAATACACCAATCTTTTATCCTTCTCATCAGTGCAAGGAAACTTACAAGAAGTCGTCTGTATTCTGCTCAAGCTCTACTCGTCATTACTTGCACGCGCTTATATTGTTTTTACCGCTGAATAAACATCAGCCTGTCTGTCGCTTACAACTGCACCTGAACGTAACATCCACCTTGACGTAACATACGTGGAAGGTGGGGCGTGAAGGGACAAACTACCTACCACTCGTATTCATTTTAGCTTTCACTCGGACAGAAAAACGAGCCCAAATCCGTGGCTTTACATTCAAAACTAGCCAAAGAAACCACAACAAGCGACTCACCAAATGTACAAGTGACTGCAGAAAATAACAAGCCCAAAGTCACTTATAATAAGCAGACTTGGCAACTATGGCTTTAGACTGAGATGGTCTCATGATGCAAGCAGGGTGACAAGCCAGACCTGTTCCTGGGGTCATGAACTACCGTAGTTGTAAGGCATTCTGTCGGGGGAGCTGCAGGAGGAGATTGCATTTAAGGGCTATCCGTTCCCTGCAGAACCAAAGCAAGAGCTGTGTTCACATTCTTGGCACAAAGTTGAGCTCATTCTCAGTGCAGGTTGGACTCAGCCAGGGCTGTCCTTGTCCTCAATCTTGTTTGTGGTGTCCATGGACAGGATCTCAAGGTGCAGTCGTGGAGAGGAGGGTGTCTGCTTTGGGAACGTCAGGTCTAGTTTTCTGGGGGGGATGATGTGATTCTGTTGGCATCTTCAGGCCAAGACATTTAGCGCGAGAGAGTCCGCTCTTAAGTCTGAGCCCATGGTTCGCAACCAGAAACAGGCAAAATGTCTCCTTTGGGTTGAAGGAGACATTTTGCCTCAGGTGGAGGAGTTCAAATATCTGGGTGTGATGGTGTGATGGAGCGGGAGATGGATCAATGGACTGGGGCCTTATCATCAGCAATGAGGGTGTTGCTTTGGTTGTGGTGAAGAAAGAGTTAAGTTGAAAGGAAACCCTCACCTGTGGTTCTGAGGTTTGGATCATGACCGAAAGAACCAGATCCTGGTTACAAGTGGCTGAAATGAGCTTCTGCTGCCGGGTGGCCGGGCTCAAGGAGCGCCGTCATTGTGGGGAGGGGTCGCAGTAGAGCTGCTGAGCTGTTACTGCATCAAAAGGAGTCCATTGAAGTGGTTCAGGCATCTGATCTGGACGCCTCCCTTTGGACGTTTTCTGGGTAGTTTAGTGACACATCTGTGATTTATTTAGTTATTTTTATATAAAATGTAACAACTTAAGAGCATCCTCTGAAAGTTATGAGCCATCATTTTTTTCCCAGAGCGTGTACGTCTGTGTAAAAGGTAAAAGAAGCTGTAACAAAAGTGAAAATTAGATTAAATTTATTTAATCCAAGTGAGAACAAATAAAACTGGACCGGTATCTACTCAGCATCATGAGCCTTAAAGTGGAGCTAAACTCCCTGTGGATCTGTAACTCCGCCCCAAGACGAAATTAAAAAAATGCAACGAAGTGGGAGTGTCAACAAAGGAGGGGGAGGCGGGCGGGTGTTGAGTGAGGAGGTGTGGCCAGGACAAGAGACCGTTATTGTTTCTGAATGTTAAAATTACATTAGTAATAAACAACAAGCAACAACAAAGAATAATTATGTACTCACCCGATCTATCCGAAACAAAAGGCGTTAAAAAAATGAAAATAATACAAGATATGCCGTGACTGGGGTTCGAACCTNGTATTCTTGTATCTGATGAAACTGTCTTGTATTGTTCTTTTAAAATGAATGAATAAACATCAATCAATCAATCAATCAGCAATGAGGGTGTTGCTTTGGTTGGTTGTGGTGAAGAAAGAGTTAAGTTGAAAGGAAACCCTCACCTGTGGTTCTGAGGTTTGGATCATGACCGAAAGAACCAGATCCTGGTTACAAGTGGCTGAAATGAGCTTCTGCTGCCGGGTGGCCGGGCTCAAGGAGCGCCGTCATTGTGGGGAGGGGTCGCAGTAGAGCTGCTGAGCTGTTACTGCATCAAAAGGAGTCCATTGAAGTGGTTCAGGCATCTGATCTGGACGCCTCCCTTTGGACGTTTTCTGGGTAGTTTAGTGACACATCTGTGATTTATTTAGTTATTTTTATATAAAATGTAACAACTTAAGAGCATCCTCTGAAAGTTATGAGCCATCATTTTTTTCCCAGAGCGTGTACGTCTGTGTAAAAGGTAAAAGAAGCTGTAACAAAAGTGAAAATTAGATTAAATTTATTTAATCCAAGTGAGAACAAATAAAACTGGACCGGTATCTACTCAGCATCATGAGCCTTAGGCCCTGTTTACACGGACACTGTGTGGGGGAAACGCAACTTTTGGGTATGTTAATTAGGTTGAAAGTTTTGCGTTGACATGGGCGAATTCTGTGGATACGACTCTCTCCCCCCCACCCCCCGTACTCATGAATTTACTGTAGTTACCATGCTGGGCCTGTAGATGGCGCTGTGATCTTTGGAACCTTCACTACTGCGCATGCGCCACCCACTGCTGCTTGAGGTAAACAAAGCACACGAGGCAGCCTGTTTTCCTCTCTGGCTAAAAGTTCAGCTACTACAAGTTGTTGTCAACAAGTTAACAACAAGTTAAAGCTGGAATTTGGATAAGAGTCAACAGATCTGACACCAAGTGGACCGCTTCATCTGCACACCAGTTGCTGACTGGACGTCTGGACCGGAACCGAGTCAACATGTCTGACTTTAGTCCGTGAGAATCAGCTGATTTACAGCAGCGCTACAAGGTAAACCATGTTCTTAATAATGTTTCCTTGTGTTTAGTTCGATCACAGAACAACCAACTGAGGTTTTATTTTTATTTTTTTCCTGCGAGGTCGAAGCTGTTCCACGAAGCGGACCGGCGGTTCGGATCTGGGTCCAGTGTCCACCAGGATGAACAACAGAGTCCGGTTAACGTGTTTTTAAAAGTGTTCAATTTAATTCTCAGTGTTTGTGACATGAGTTTGTGGTGTTGAATAAATAAATAAATTAAAAATCAACCTGGTGTCTTCATTTTCAACATGCAGCATGTTAGGCATGACGTAACGAGTCCAGATAGCTTCATTTAGCTCAGATAAATGTAAATATCTCCCACGCTAACATAAATACTGTTTATTATTGTTAAACTGTTAATATATAGCACATTTAGTATGTTATAGTGCAGCGTGACACGTGAAATGTCCGACTGCCTCGTTAACAGACAACTGGATCCAGGCAGCTGCTCTCTTCCAACACAGATGCAGGTAAGGTGTAGAATAATTAAATATGAGAATCAAAATATATTCCATCAGCTATAGTTCAGAAAGTGGTGCGTGTGTCCACTGTCCAGTCCACCGCCATTGTTAAAATGCCGGCTGTCTGCGCGTGCGTGCTGCGTGCATGTGTTCAAACAAAAGCTCCACGGGAGATGTTTACATTATCAACGGGGGGTCTGCGAAAAAGTTCCACCTTGAGAGCAGGGTCAGAAAAGTATCGGTGTCATCGAGGGGGGCCAGCAGCGTCGTGTAGGCGATAAGCAAAGTCGCAAAGAGAAAGTAGCGGTTACACTCAAAATACGCGCCGTGTAAACTGGCCCTTAAAGTGGAGCTAAACTCCCTGTGGATCTGTAACTCCGCCCCAAGACGAAATTCAAAAAATGCAACGAAGTGGGAGTGTCAACAAAGGAGGGGGAGGCGGGCAGGTGTTGAGTGAGGAGGTGTGGCCAGGACAAGAGACCGTTATTGTTTCTGAATGTTAAAATTACATTAGTAATAAACAACAAGCAACAACAAAGAATAATTATGTACTCACCCGATCTATCCGAAACAAAAGGCGTTAAAAAAATGAAAATAATACAAGATATGCCGCGACCGGGATTCGAACCTGGGTCTGTCAGATCCCAATCCCGCACCTACACCACTGCCCTATCGTGGCATCTATGCATTGCTTGTCCATCGCAATATAAGAAAACAAATACAACCAAATAGTTTCGATGTAGTGAAAAGTATTCCTCAAATAAATAAGTTAGAATATACAAATACAGTACGTAACTAGTGCCATTCCAAAAACGATATGCTTTGTTGCAGTTCTTTTCCGGAGTGCAATGTACCACTTCCATATAAGGTATAGAATAGAATAGAATATATCTTTATTGGCATATTTGCACCAAGGTACAAAGTTTTGCAATTGGCGCGCGCACCATCCGAAGAGGGACGTACGCACGGAAGCCGCAGCAGTATAAAACCGCGCCACCAACAATCAGATATGGAAAAAGGAACATACAGTCGGGTAATCATTGGTATTCAAAAAAGAATCTATCACATTTTGTCTTAGGACACTCTATGATAAAGTCGAAAAAACTCTACCAGCTAGCACGAATAAGACAAGACATGTTGCATTTCATGGCAAGCAGGGAGATAGTCCGTGAGTAATCATTTCAGATAAGCACAGTCTGTAGATGGCCTCAGCTCGGCTCCATCTGAATGCACACGGAGACCTCTGGGGGGAGGGGGGGCAGCGNAGCGAGGACCTTCTCATCTCTGCAGGGGATTGGCTCTGCTTGAACCACTTTTGTGACAAAAGCGTGCAAAAACACGTCACAGTGAGAATCGTAGACCAATCAGAAAATTAAGGTGTAATTCACCAGTTCAACCCATAGGATTACCGTAAACACGTTTTTAGACCAAATATTGCCGATTTAAACTAATACGCACAAATATGTGAAAATTAACACAGACATAGTGCTATACAACATTTTAGACACATTCTAGGGAGTTTATCAGCTAAAAAAAGTTAATTTTGAGTTTAGCCCCTCTTTAACGAGTGAGAAGCACGGATGTCCTGACGTTTCTGTTCATAAAGTGAAATGGTTTGATTCTGGTGTTTCAGTTTGAGTGGGCGTGGCAGCACCCCCACTCCTCCCGGCGGCTCCCTCACGTCGCTCGGCGCGTCAGGAAGGAGTCGAGCCTGCAGTTCCACTGGCGTGTGGTCTCCAACATGCTGCGGGCGGCGCCGTGGAGCCGGCTGCCGCTGACCGTCCGCTGGCTCAGACAGGAGTACAGGATGGACTTCGAGCCCCGTCTGCAGCCCCCCCTGCACATCCCCATCACGTTTGGCAGCGTGAGGGCCAAGAAGAGGCAGCCACGGGCGTCTGTGAGGGACGAGGAGACCTCCAAGTGTTCTCTTTGCAACAGGATGGTCAAAGTAAGATGCATGCACCACTTCAGCTGCAAACTCGCTGTTTTCCCAGTTCAACCAGAGACATGGTTATTAGAAGGTGCAGCAACGATCACGTGTTCAGAATATCTCATTAACCGTTGGAAACATCTGGAGGAAACTTCCAGAAAGTTATCGTTGGACTAACTCTTGTCGTCAAGAGTTAATGGCAGAGGTTTAAAAACCGATCTTGCCTGATCGACTGGTGTTCTGTGTATGTGCTGGGGAGGACTCTCCGCCACTACCACACCAAATCTGAGCTCAGCTTCTCTTAAACTGCTTGATCAAACACCAGCTTTGTGTTTTCTAACATCAGTACTGTAGGCTGTGGCAACCATCTTGAACTTCTACATTGTTCTAGAATTGTGCAGTTCAAGGTGGAGCAGCTCTGTTACTTTCATTCTGAGATAATGCTTTGAAAACTAATTCCTCCTTTTTCTGGATGTAAAACTTTTAAAGGGGACCACAGATGCAAAATTCACTTTTTAATGTTTTTTTTACTCAACTTTGGGTATTTACTTCATAAAAAAACAGTCCTTGTGCCAAAAAAATGCACCCAGTGGTTTATTTACTCTAAGTAGATTTATTTATTTTTGATAAATACACCTGGATTCACACTTCCTGCAGTTATTGACGTCACAGGCCGTAGCCAATCACCTCAAACCTGAGTCCAGCCCCTCACCTAGCAACCCCTGGTTAGGCTCAACCCACTTCTGTATTAAACACATGACTGTTGTTTTTCATGATTTCATCTCATCTTTTGTTTATATGTTCTTAATTTCATGTGTACAGCACTTTGTTGCAGCTGTGTTTTTTTTAAATGGCTTTATAAATAAAGTATAATTGTTATTTTTATATTTTAGTTCAATTTTTAGTGTATTTGCGATCGCTCCCAACGCGCAGCCGTCAAAAATTAAACGAGCGGACCCCCGGCGTAGGGACCAGCGGCAACGGGACCCTCTTCTGGCGCGATGGAGCGGAGCTTCAACTGTACAGCCTCGCAGCAGCGAGGACCTTCTCCTTACGGATTAATTTACGGGAGACACTTGGTGAACTTTGTGTTGTCTTGACTGGAACAGCGATAACTCCCAAAATCTCCGCGTGCAACGAGCGGAGCTGGCGAACACCGGAAGAGGAACAAGCTAACATTAGCTTCGGATTCGGGTGGTCTAATGCTAAAAGGAGCAGCTAATTGCGGCGCGCTCAGACGGGTTTCGGTAAGTTATCTTAAGCTAGCACTAACAGTAAGTCAAATGAGTAATAAAAAAAGAGCTAATTTTAAAACAACAACACATTACAGATACTGGCT
>JBBPBX010004810.1:31863-74743 GCA_038048925.1 Garcialebias charrua
GGATTTTTATAGAAAACCTTTTATAACAACTCTTTAATGAGACCAGGATGATGAGCTACAGCAGCATTTCATTTACCTTTGGGATTAATAAAGTGTTTTTAATTGAATAGAATTTGCTTTTGGACATTTATAATGTATAACCATGACAACAAGGTGGTTTTTACAACTGGGAGCAGCTGATTAACGTCTCAAAGCTCAAATAATACCTCAACTATGAGTTGAAAAGGAGGCACCGTGGATGAATTATCGTCTACCTGGCAGTGGTGCTCAAGTAACTGACTGCTGAGATCTCAGAGCTCATGGGAACCCTGGCTCGTGACAACGAGAGGATTGGGATCATCCCCCGACACCAGCAGCGAGGCTGCTGGGAGGAGTGGCCGTCACTCAGGAAAGAGTTCTGCCTTGCATTCAGGTGGTCCTGCTGCTGCGGCCAGATTCTTCTGATCCACTTCCTGCCCACAGCCATCAGCATCTAGAACAACTCTCAACCAGGATGATGAAATACAACATTGAACTTCCCTTTGGGATTAATAAAGTATTTTTGAATTTGATTGAATAGAATTTGAATGGGGTTTGCTCTGCCAGAGTACAGCTGGTGAAATGTATCCAAAGTTTCATGGGATATTTTGCTAACAGACATGTGTGGGCACACAGACACATAGATGTAAACCCATTATTGTCCATTGTTGCCCTTCAGCAGTGAGCAGGAATAACTTAAAGCATACTTTAGTCCTGAAGATGGCTCAAACTGGGATTAAGGGACATTTTTCTGTCGTCCTGATGTGACTGGTTTGCGCAGGTGCCTTCAGAAACATCTGGACTTTTAATGATGAAATCCTAAACGTTGGGTCAGTTCTGACACGTTGTGTGTTTACATGTTCTCTCCTCCTCAGGCCTCAGAGCAGCTGAGCTGCTTCCACCCTCTGTGTGGGATGAGCAGCCATCTTGTCTGCCTCGCCAGGTACTTCCTGCGGCTGGAGCCCACCCACCTGCTGCCGGTGGAGGGGAAGTGTCCGTCCTGCCACCGCCCGGCGCTGTGGGGGGATCTCATCCGTCACAAACATGGCTGCTTCCAAGACCTGGAGGAGATCACGCCGTCAAGTCCTCAGGTGAGCCGGGCTTCTGGACGGCGTACAAACAGGAAGCTGCTCAGCGTGCAGGTGGACTGACGTGTGTTTCTCTGCTGCAGAGCCACTGGGCGGACGAGCTGCAGGCGTGAAGAGGCGTCACTCCAACACACCGCACTCACTATCTGTGACCTTTGTCCTTTACTGCAGGGCAAAGGTCATTAATTATTTGATGAATTATGTTTTTTTAATCTGCTTTGTTGTATAGTAAGTGTAAAACATGTTAAATGACTATTTATAATAAAAATATATGAATTTTTTGTTAAATTCTTCCTATACAGGTAGTCCCCGACTTACGAGCGCTCTTACTTACGAGGTCCCGGACTTACGAGCATGCATCTCATATAAAAAATAATAATAAAAAAAACTTTTTTTCTTTTTTTTTAATAAATGAATACATGTACAGTACTGGACAGTCACCAAGCACTTAGCCTATCCTAACACAGTTTTTAAAGATGAAGGAATAAGTTGAATTGTCTCCCTTTCACATAAAGGGAGCAAGCTCCCTATGGAGCCTGCAGGGAGGAGGGAGACAATTCAACTGACTCCTTCATCTTTAAAAACTGTGTTAGGATAGGCTAAGTGCTTGGTGACTGTACAGTACTGTACATTTATCTATTTATAAATAAAAAACAATAAAAATACTGTATATACTGTATATTTTTAATAAATAGATAAATGTACAGTACTGTACAGTCACCAAGCACTTAGCCTATCCTAACACAGTTTTTAAAGATGAAGGAGTCAGTTGAATTGTCTCCCTCCTCCCTGCAGGCTCCATAGTTATTATTTTATTTTATTTTTTTTACTATGTGATCCTACTTACGAATTTTTGACATACGAGCGCCCCCTAGGGACGGAACTCGCTCGTAAGTCGGGGACTACCTGTAATGTGTTTTTAAATGTGGTTCTGGTTATGAAACCACCAAATGTCCATTGACTGGAATGCTTTCTAACAAAATATCATTATCCTTTCTCCATTTTATTTAAATCATCTTTTAGTGGAAAACAGAAGTGAGTCAACTTCAGCACCTGTTTCCAGAAAGTGATCTTTTCATTGTTGTGTCACTTCACAGCCCCAGTGGAGATCACATGAAAAGGTTCCTATAATAAAATTGTAAAAGCTCATGTCTGTTTAATAAGTTTGTGTAAATATGTGCAAATAAATGTACAGTACAGTAAAGAGGAAAGCCTCAGCAGGCGGCAAAAAGCTTCACCCCCTCCCTGGATTACAATCCTGATTCCAAAGTTGGGATGTTGTGTAACATCTAAATAAAAACTGAATGCGATCATCTCATAAACTCGTATTTTATTCATACTGGAACACAGTAAATATCAGAGATTAAACAAATGGTACAGTTTTTAGGAATAAGATCATTTGGTTCAAATCCCGGCCGGGGGTCTTTCTGGGTGGAGTCTGCATGTTCTCTCTGTGCATGCGTGGGTGTTCTCCGGGTACTCCAGTTTCCTTCCACAGACTAAGAACATGCATGTTAGACTGATGGTAACTCTAAATTGTCTTTAGGTGTGAGTGAATGGTTGTTTGTCTCGATGTGTCTCTGTGATGGACTGGAGACCTGTCCAGTGTGTCCTCCGCCTCTCACACAGTGACTGCTGGATGTGGGTCAGTGACCCAAAAAGGAAGAAGCGGGTTAAGATGATGGATGAATGGATAGATATTTGGACCAGTCTGACCTCAGAACAGTTTTCTCAATCCATCTGAAATGGTTCTGGTCCAGAGCAGACAGCAGAGGTTCTGGATGGTGGTCACCTTCTTCTTCTTTGTCTGATAGAGCTTTAAGCAGCATCTGTGGATGAACTGTGTTTACAGACAGTGATGTGTGGAAGAGTTCCTGAGCCTGGCCTCGACCTTTGAACTCTAAGAGTTTTCTACAGATTATTTTAATCTGTGATGACATCATGAACTGCAGATGATGGGATATTCAAAGTCTTCCCAAATTGTTGCTGAGGGACATCATTCTGAAATAGTTTCATAATGTTTAGATGGTTTTTTTTTTCAGTCTGGGGAGTTTGACCCTTCTTTAGAGGGTTATGGTTTTTTGTAACTTTGTCTTGTTGCCAATTATCATAATTAGTTACAAAATGCTCCTCCAGCTGTTTATTTGTTCCACTAACTTTTACAACCTTTTGTTGATCCTGTCCCAACACTTTCTGATAAGTGTTGCTGCAAAATACCCAAAAAACTTTTAAAAAAAATTGCAAAAAGAGCAACAACAAAAAACAACTTTTTAAAAATCTTTCATGTTGCTAACGACATGAAATTAATTATTTATTTATTCCAGTATTGTTGTGAGTTTAATGACGTGTCATCCATTATCTTTACTCGCTTCTTCCTTTTCGGGTTGCAGGGGTCACTGGTGGCCATATCCAGCCATCACTGTGCGAGAAGCGGGGGACACCCTGGACAGGTCTCAGTCCATCACAGGGACATATAGAGACAAATGACCATTCTCTCACACCTAGAGACAATTTAGAGTTACCATTAGTCTAACATGCATGTTTTTGTCTGTGGGAGGAAACTGGAGGGCTGTAGAGAAAACCCACACATGCACGGAGAGAACATGCAAACTGCACACAGAAAGGTTTGGGGAGACGTGCTTAAACTACAATTGTTTTTGATAAGAGCTGTGCAATGTTCATACCTATTATTTATTTTCTTTGTTTTTACTATAAAAAAAAATGCATGTACAGGATGGTGTAACAAGGCTGAAAAAAGCCAAGTTAAATCTGACTAAAATACGTTCTAGAAATGCAAAGAGACAATAACTGTTAGTGCAGTCATCTGTTCACATTATGAATGTTACTGGATCGTTTGGTTTATAGTTTATTTGACATATGCAGGTCAACATAAGGTCAACAATGCAATGAAACGTTCAGGACGAGAAGAACCATCTCGACTTGCAAAAATAAAGCAAACAAACAAAAAACAAGAAATACAAAAAGCATGCATCAAAAAGTACAAAGCAAAGCACCAAGAAGAGAAAAAGAAAGAGATGTTGAGGCTGTGGATCAGTCCTGAGTGTTCGTCTGGTCAGTCTCCACTCTTCTGGGGGTCTGGATTGTGACCACTGGCTGCAAGACACAATAAAACAAGTGGATCACAAAGAAACAGTAAATTCAATTAAAAATACTTTATTAATATGTTGTTGTCATCCTCATCATCCTGGTTTCATTAAAGAGTTGTTCTAGATGCTGATGGCTGTGGGCAGGAAGGATCTCTTGTAGTGGTCTGTCTTACAACGGATCTGAAGAAGCCTCTGACTGAAGACACTGTTGTTGTATGACAGTCTGTTGTTGTATGACAGTCTGTTGTTGTATGACAGTCTGTTGTTGTATGACAGTCTGTTGTTGTATGACAGTCTGTTGTTGTATGACAGTCTGTTGTTGTATGACAGTCTGTTGTTGTATGACAGTCTGTTGTTGTATGACAGTCTGTTGTTGTATGACAGTCTGTTGTTGTATGACAGTCTGTTGTTGTATGACAGTCTGTTGTTGTATGACAGTCTGTTGTTGTATGACAGTCTGTTGTTGTATGACAGTCTGTTGTTGTATGACAGTCTGTTGTTGTATGACAGTCTGTTGTTGTATGACAGTCTGTTGTTGTATGACAGTTGTTGTTGTATGACAGTCTGTTGTTGTATGACAGTCTGTTGTTGTATGACAGTCTGTTGTTGTATGACAGTCTGTTGTTGTATGACAGTCTGTTGTTGTATGACAGTCTGTTGTTGTATGACAGTCTGTTGTTGTATGACAGTCTGTTGTTGTATGACAGTCTGTTGTTGTATGACAGTCTGTTGTTGTATGACAGTCTGTTGTTGTATGACAGTCTGTTGTTGTATGACAGTCTGTTGTTGTATGACAGTCTGTTGTTGTATGACAGTCTGTTGTTGTATGACAGTCTGTTGTTGTATGACAGTCTGTTGTTGTATGACAGTCTGTTGTTGTATGACAGTCTGTTGTTGTATGACAGTCTGTTGTTGTATGACAGTCTGTTGTTGTATGACAGTCTGTTGTGTATGACAGTCTGTTGATGTATGACAGTCTGTTGTTGTATGACAGTCTGTTGATGTATGACAGTCTGTTGATGTATGACAGTCTGTTGTTGTATGACAGTCTGTTGATGTATGACAGTCTGTTGTTGTATGACAGTCTGTTGTTGTATGACAGTCTGTTGTTGTATGACAGTCTGTTGTTGTATGACAGTCTGTTGTTGTATGACAGTCTGTTGTTGTATGACAGTCTGTTGTTGTATGACAGTCTGTTGTTGTATGACAGTCTGTTGTTGTATGACAGTCTGTTGTTGTATGACAGTCTGTTGTTGTATGACAGTCTGTTGTTGTATGACAGTCTGTTGTTGTATGACAGTCTGTTGTTGTATGACAGTCTGTTGTTGTATGACAGTCTGTTGTTGTATGACAGTCTGTTGTTGTATGACAGTCTGTTGTTGTATGACAGTCTGTTGTTGTATGACAGTCTGTTGTTGTATGACAGTCTGTTGTTGTATGACAGTCTGTTGTTGTATGACAGTCTGTTGTTGTATGACAGTCTGTTGTTGTATGACAGTCTGTTGTTGTATGACAGTCTGTTGTTGTATGACAGTCTGTTGTTGTATGACAGTCTGTTGTTGTATGACAGTCTGTTGTTGTATGACAGTCTGTTGTTGTATGACAGTCTGTTGTTGTATGACAGTCTGTTGTTGTATGACAGTCTGTTGTTGTATGACAGTCTGTTGTTGTATGACAGTCTGTTGTTGTATGACAGTCTGTTGTTGTATGACAGTCTGTTGTTGTATGACAGTCTGTTGTTGTATGACAGTCTGTTGTTGTATGACAGTCTGTTGTTGTATGACAGTCTGTTGTTGTATGACAGTCTGTTGTTGTATGACAGTCTGTTGTTGTATGACAGTCTGTTGTTGTATGACAGTCTGTTGTTGTATGACAGTCTGTTGTTGTATGACAGTCTGTTGTTGTATGACAGTCTGTTGTTGTATGACAGTCTGTTGTTGTATGACAGTCTGTTGTTGTATGACAGTCTGTTGTTGTATGACAGTCTGTTGTTGTATGACAGTCTGTTGTTATATGACAGTCTGATGTTGTATGACAGTCTGTTGTTGTATGACAGTCTGTTGTTATATGACAGTCTGTTGTTGTATGACAGTCTGTTGATGTACGACAGTCTGTTGTTGTATGACAGTCTGTTGTTATATGACAGTCTGTTGTTATATGACAGTCTGTTGTTGTATGACAGTCTGTTGTTGTATGACAGTCTGTTGTTATATGACAGTCTGTTGTTGTATGACAGTCTGTTGTTGTACGACAGTCTGTTGATGTATGACAGTCTGTTGATGTATGACAGTCTGTTGTATGACAGTCTGATGTTGTATGACAGTCTGTTGATGTATGACAGTCTGTTGATGTATGACAGTCTGTTGTATGACAGTCTGTTGATGTATGACAGTCTGTTGTATGACAGTCTGATGTTGTATGACAGTCTGTTGTTGTATGACAGTCTGTTGATGTATGACAGTCTGTTGTTGTATGACAGTCTGTTGATGTATGACAGTCTGATGTTGTATGACAGTCTGTTGATGTATGACAGTCTGATGTTGTATGACAGTCTGTTGATGTATGACAGTCTGTTGTATGACAGTCTGTTGATGTACAACAGTCTGATGTTGTATGACAGTCTGTTGATGTATGACAGTCTGATGTTGTATAACAGTCTGATGTTGTATAACAGTCTGTTGTTGTATGACAGTCTGTTGTTGTATGACAGTCTGTTGATGTACGACAGTCTGATGTTGTATGACAGTCTGTTGATGTATGACAGTCTGTTGTATGACAGTCTGATGTTGTATGACAGTCTGTTGATGTATGACAGTCTGTTGATGTATGACAGTCTGTTGATGTATGACAGTCTGTTGATGTATGACAGTCTGTTGATGTATGACAGTCTGTTGATGTATGACAGTCTGTTGATGTATGACAGTCTGTTGATGTATGACAGTCTGTTGTTGTATGACAGTCTGTTGTTGTATGACAGTCTGTTGTTGTATGACAGTCTGTTGTTGTATGACAGTCTGTTGTTGTATGACAGTCTGTTGTTGTATGACAGTCTGTTGTTGTATGACAGTCTGTTGTTGTATGACAGTCTGTTGTTGTATGACAGTCTGTTGTTGTATGACAGTCTGTTGTTGTATGACAGTCTGTTGTTGTATGACAGTCTGTTGTTGTATGACAGTCTGTTGTTGTATGACAGTCTGTTGTTGTATGACAGTCTGTTGTTGTATGACAGTCTGTTGTTGTATGACAGTCTGTTGTTGTATGACAGTCTGTTGTTGTATGACAGTCTGTTGTTGTATGACAGTCTGTTGTTGTATGACAGTCTGTTGTTGTATGACAGTCTGTTGTTGTATGACAGTCTGTTGTTGTATGACAGTCTGTTGTTGTATGACAGTCTGTTGTTGTATGACAGTCTGTTGTTGTATGACAGTCTGTTGTTGTATGACAGTCTGTTGTTGTATGACAGTCTGTTGTTGTATGACAGTCTGTTGTTGTATGACAGTCTGTTGTTGTATGACAGTCTGTTGTTGTATGACAGTCTGTTGTTGTATGACAGTCTGTTGTTGTATGACAGTCTGTTGTTGTATGACAGTCTGTTGTTGTATGACAGTCTGTTGTTGTATGACAGTCTGTTGTTGTATGACAGTCTGTTGTTGTATGACAGTCTGTTGTTGTATGACAGTCTGTTGTTGTATGACAGTCTGTTGTTGTATGACAGTCTGTTGTTGTATGACAGTCTGTTGTTGTATGACAGTCTGTTGTTGTATGACAGTCTGTTGTTGTATGACAGTCTGTTGTTGTATGACAGTCTGTTGTTGTATGACAGTCTGTTGTTGTATGACAGTCTGTTGTTGTATGACAGTCTGTTGTTGTATGACAGTCTGTTGTTGTATGACAGTCTGTTGTTGTATGACAGTCTGTTGTTGTATGACAGTCTGTTGTTGTATGACAGTCTGTTGTTGTATGACAGTCTGTTGTTGTATGACAGTCTGTTGTTGTATGACAGTCTGTTGTTGTATGACAGTCTGTTGTTGTATGACAGTCTGTTGTTGTATGACAGTCTGTTGTTGTATGACAGTCTGTTGTTGTATGACAGTCTGTTGTTGTATGACAGTCTGTTGTTGTATGACAGTCTGTTGTTGTATGACAGTCTGTTGTTGTATGACAGTCTGTTGTTGTATGACAGTCTGTTGTTGTATGACAGTCTGTTGTTGTATGACAGTCTGTTGTTGTATGACAGTCTGTTGTTGTATGACAGTCTGTTGTTGTATGACAGTCTGTTGTTGTATGACAGTCTGTTGTTGTATGACAGTCTGTTGTTGTATGACAGTCTGTTGTTGTATGACAGTCTGTTGTTGTATGACAGTCTGTTGTTGTATGACAGTCTGTTGTTGTATGACAGTCTGTTGTTGTATGACAGTCTGTTGTTGTATGACAGTCTGTTGTTGTATGACAGTCTGTTGTTGTATGACAGTCTGTTGTTGTATGACAGTCTGTTGTTGTATGACAGTCTGTTGTTGTATGACAGTCTGTTGTTGTATGACAGTCTGTGTTGTATGACAGTCTGTTGTTGTATGACAGTCTGTTGTTGTATGACAGTCTGTTGTTGTATGACAGTCTGTTGTTGTATGACAGTCTGTTGATGTATGACAGTCTGTTGTATGACAGTCTGTTGTTGTATGACAGTCTGTTGATGTATGACAGTCTGTTGTTGTATGACAGTCTGTTGTTGTATGACAGTCTGTTGATGTATGACAGTCTGTTGTTGTATGACAGTCTGTTGTTGTATGACAGTCTGTTGTTGTATGACAGTCTGTTGTTGTATGACAGTCTGTTGTTGTATGACAGTCTGTTGTTGTATGACAGTCTGTTGTTGTATGACAGTCTGTTGTTGTATGACAGTCTGTTGTTGTATGACAGTCTGTTGTTGTATGACAGTCTGTTGTTGTATGACAGTCTGTTGTTGTATGACAGTCTGTTGTTGTATGACAGTCTGTTGTTGTATGACAGTCTGTTGTTGTATGACAGTCTGTTGTTGTATGACAGTCTGTTGTTGTATGACAGTCTGTTGTTGTATGACAGTCTGTTGTTGTATGACAGTCTGTTGTTGTATGACAGTCTGTTGTTGTATGACAGTCTGTTGTTGTATGACAGTCTGTTGTTGTATGACAGTCTGTTGTTGTATGACAGTCTGTTGTTGTATGACAGTCTGTTGTTGTATGACAGTCTGTTGTTGTATGACAGTCTGTTGTTGTATGACAGTCTGTTGTTGTATGACAGTCTGTTGTTGTATGACAGTCTGTTGTTATATGACAGTCTGATGTTGTATGACAGTCTGTTGTTATATGACAGTCTGATGTTGTATGACAGTCTGATGTTGTATGACAGTCTGTTGTTATATGACAGTCTGTTGTTGTATGACAGTCTGTTGTTATATGACAGTCTGATGTTGTATGACAGTCTGTTGTTATATGACAGTCTGTTGTTGTATGACAGTCTGTTGTTGTACGACAGTCTGTTGTTGTATGACAGTCTGTTGATGTATGACAGTCTGTTGATGTATGACAGTCTGTTGTATGACAGTCTGATGTTGTATGACAGTCTGTTGATGTATGACAGTCTGTTGATGTATGACAGTCTGTTGTATGACAGTCTGTTGATGTATGACAGTCTGTTGTATGACAGTCTGATGTTGTATGACAGTCTGTTGTTGTATCACAGTCTGTTGATGTATGACAGTCTGTTGTTGTATGACAGTCTGTTGATGTATGACAGTCTGATGTTGTATGACAGTCTGTTGATGTATGACAGTCTGTTGTATGACAGTCTGTTGATGTACAACAGTCTGATGTTGTATGACAGTCTGTTGATGTATGACAGTCTGATGTTGTATAACAGTCTGATGTTGTATAACAGTCTGTTGTTGTATGACAGTCTGTTGTTGTATGACAGTCTGTTGATGTACGACAGTCTGATGTTGTATGACAGTCTGTTGATGTATGACAGTCTGATGTTGTATGACAGTCTGTTGATGTATGACAGTCTGTTGATGTATGACAGTCTGTTGATGTATGACAGTCTGTTGATGTATGACAGTCTGTTGTATGACAGTCTGTTGATGTATGACAGTCTGTTGATGTATGACAGTCTGTTGTTGTATGACAGTCTGTTGTTGTATGACAGTCTGTTGTTGTATGACAGTCTGTTGTTGTATGACAGTCTGTTGTTGTATGACAGTCTGTTGTTGTATGACAGTCTGTTGTTGTATGACAGTCTGTTGTTGTATGACAGTCTGTTGTTGTATGACAGTCTGTTGTTGTATGACAGTCTGTTGTTGTATGACAGTCTGTTGTTGTATGACAGTCTGTTGTTGTATGACAGTCTGTTGTTGTATGACAGTCTGTTGTTGTATGACAGTCTGTTGTTGTATGACAGTCTGTTGTTGTATGACAGTCTGTTGTTGTATGACAGTCTGTTGTTGTATGACAGTCTGTTGTTGTATGACAGTCTGTTGTTGTATGACAGTCTGTTGTTGTATGACAGTCTGTTGTTGTATGACAGTCTGTTGTTGTATGACAGTCTGTTGTTGTATGACAGTCTGTTGTTGTATGACAGTCTGTTGTTGTATGACAGTCTGTTGTTGTATGACAGTCTGTTGTTGTATGACAGTCTGTTGTTGTATGACAGTCTGTTGTTGTATGACAGTCTGTTGTTGTATGACAGTCTGTTGTTGTATGACAGTCTGTTGTTGTATGACAGTCTGTTGTTGTATGACAGTCTGTTGTTGTATGACAGTCTGATGTTGTATGACAGTCTGTTGTTGTATGACAGTCTGTTGTTGTATGACAGTCTGTTGTTGTATGACAGTCTGTTGTTGTATGACAGTCTGTTGTTGTATGACAGTCTGTTGTTGTATGACAGTCTGTGTTGTATGACAGTCTGTTGTATGACAGTCTGTTGTTGTATGACAGTCTGTTGATGTATGACAGTCTGTTGATGTATGACAGTCTGTTGTATGACAGTCTGTTGATGTATGACAGTCTGTTGATGTATGACAGTCTGTTGTTGTATGACAGTCTGTTGTTGTTTGACAGTCTGTTGTTGTATGACAGTCTGTTGTTGTATGACAGTCTGTTGATGTATGACAGTCTGTTGTTGTATGACAGTCTGTTGTTGTATGACAGTCTGTTGTTGTATGACAGTCTGTTGTTGTATGACAGTCTGTTGTTGTATGACAGTCTGTTGTTGTATGACAGTCTGTTGTTGTATGACAGTCTGTTGTTGTATGACAGTCTGTTGTTGTATGACAGTCTGTTGTTGTATGACAGTCTGTTGTTGTATGACAGTCTGTTGTTGTATGACAGTCTGTTGTTGTATGACAGTCTGTTGTTGTATGACAGTCTGTTGTTGTATGACAGTCTGTTGTTGTATGACAGTCTGTTGTTGTATGACAGTCTGTTGTTGTATGACAGTCTGTTGTTGTATGACAGTCTGTTGTTGTATGACAGTCTGTTGTTGTATGACAGTCTGTTGTTGTATGACAGTCTGTTGTTGTATGACAGTCTGTTGTTGTATGACAGTCTGTTGTTGTATGACAGTCTGTTGTTGTATGACAGTCTGTTGTTGTATGACAGTCTGTTGTTGTATGACAGTCTGTTGTTGTATGACAGTCTGTTGTTGTATGACAGTCTGTTGTTGTATGACAGTCTGTTGTTGTATGACAGTCTGTTGTTGTATGACAGTCTGTTGTTGTATGACAGTCTGTTGTTGTATGACAGTCTGTTGTTGTATGACAGTCTGTTGTTGTATGACAGTCTGTTGTTGTATGACAGTCTGTTGTTGTATGACAGTCTGTGTTGTATGACAGTTGTTGTATGACAGTCTGTTGTTGTATGACAGTCTGTTGTTGTATGACAGTCTGTTGTTGTATGACAGTCTGTTGTTGTATGACAGTCTGTTGATGTATGACAGTCTGTTGATGTATGACAGTCTGTTGTATGACAGTCTGTTGATGTATGACAGTCTGTTGATGTATGACAGTCTGTTGTTGTATGACAGTCTGTTGTTGTATGACAGTCTGTTGTTGTATGACAGTCTGTTGTTGTATGACAGTCTGTTGATGTATGACAGTCTGTTGTTGTATGACAGTCTGTTGTTGTATGACAGTCTGTTGATGTATGACATTCTGTTGATGTATGACAGTCTGTTGATGTATGACAGTCTGTTGATGTATGACGGTCTATTGATGTATGACAGTCTGTCGATGTATGACAGTCTGTCGTTGTGTGACAGTCTGTCGTTGTATGACAGTCTGTCGTTGTATGACAGTCTGTCGTTGTATGACAGTCTGTCGTTGTATGACAGTCTGTTGTTGTATGACAGTCTGTTGTTGTATGACAGTCTGTTGTTGTATGACAGTCTGTTGTTGTATGACAGTCTGTTGTTGTATGACAGTCTGTTGTTGTATGACAGTCTGTTGTTGTATGACAGTCTGTTGTTGTATGACAGTCTGTTGTTGTATGACAGTCTGTTGTTGTATGACAGTCTGTTGTTGTATGACAGTCTGTTGTTATATGACAGTCTGATGTTGTATGACAGTCTGTTGTTATATGACAGTCTGATGTTGTATGACAGTCTGTTGTTATATGACAGTCTGTTGTTGTATGACAGTCTGTTGTTATATGACAGTCTGATGTTGTATGACAGTCTGTTGTTATATGACAGTCTGTTGTTGTATGACAGTCTGTTGTTGTACGACAGTCTGTTGTTGTACGACAGTCTGTTGTTGTACGACAGTCTGTTGATGTATGACAGTCTGTTGATGTATGACAGTCTGTTGTATGACAGTCTGATGTTGTATGACAGTCTGTTGATGTATGACAGTCTGTTGATGTATGACAGTCTGTTGTATGACAGTCTGATGTTGTATGACAGTCTGTTGTTGTATGACAGTCTGTTGATGTATGACAGTCTGTTGTTGTATGACAGTCTGTTGATGTATGACAGTCTGATGTTGTATGACAGTCTGTTGATGTATGACAGTCTGTTGTATGACAGTCTGTTGATGTACAACAGTCTGATGTTGTATGACAGTCTGTTGATGTATGACAGTCTGTTGTTGTATGACAGTCTGTTGTTGTATGACAGTCTGTTGTTGTATGACAGTCTGTTGTTGTATGACAGTCTGTTGTTGTATGACAGTCTGTTGTTGTATGACAGTCTGTTGTTGTATGACAGTCTGTTGTTGTATGACAGTCTGTTGTTGTATGACAGTCTGTTGTTGTATGACAGTCTGTTGTTGTATGACAGTCTGTTGTTGTATGACAGTCTGTTGTTGTATGACAGTCTGTTGTTGTATGACAGTCTGTTGTTGTATGACAGTCTGTTGTTGTATGACAGTCTGTTGTTGTATGACAGTCTGTTGTTGTATGACAGTCTGAAGATGTATGACAGTCTGTTGTTGTATAACAGTCTGATAATGTATGACAGTCTGTCGTTGTATGACAGTCTGTTGTTGTATGACAGTCTGTTGTTGTATGACAGTCTGTTGTTGTATGACAGTCTGATGTTGTATGACAGTCTGTCGTTGTATGACAGTCTGTCGTTGTATGACAGTCTGTCATTGTATGACAGTCTGTCGTTATATGACAGTCTGTAACTTGTTATATGACAGTCTGTTGTTGTATGACAGTCTGATGTTGTATGACAGTCTGTTGTTGTATGACAGTCTGTTGTTGTATGACAGTCTGTTGATGTATGACAGTCTGTTGATGTATGACAGTCTGTTGTTGTATGACAGTCTGTTGTTGTATGACAGTCTGTTGTTGTATGACAGTCTGTTGTTGTATGACAGTCTGTTGTTGTATGACAGTCTGTTGTTGTATGACAGTCTGTTGTTGTATGACAGTCTGTTGATGTATGACAGTCTGTTGTTGTATGACAGTCTGTTGTTGTATGACAGTCTGTTGATGTATGACATTCTGTTGATGTATGACAGTCTGTTGATGTATGACAGTCTGTTGATGTATGACGGTCTATTGATGTATGACAGTCTGTCGATGTATGACAGTCTGTCGTTGTGTGACAGTCTGTCGTTGTATGACAGTCTGTCGTTGTATGACAGTCTGTCGTTGTATGACAGTCTGTCGTTGTATGACAGTCTGTCGTTGTATGACAGTCTGTCGTTGTATGACAGTCTGTTGTTGTATGACAGTCTGTTGTTGTATGACAGTCTGTTGTTGTATGACAGTCTGTTGTTGTATGACAGTCTGTTGTTGTATCGACAGTCTGTTGTTGTACGACAGTCTGTTGTTGTATGACAGTCTGTTGTTATATGACAGTCTGTTGTTATATGACAGTCTGTTGTTGTATGACAGTCTGTTGTTGTATGACAGTCTGTTGTTATATGACAGTCTGATGTTGTATGACAGTCTGTTGTTATATGACAGTCTGATGTTGTATGACAGTCTGTTGTTATATGACAGTCTGTTGTTGTATGACAGTCTGTTGTTATATGACAGTCTGATGTTGTATGACAGTCTGTTGTTATATGACAGTCTGTTGTTGTATGACAGTCTGTTGTTGTACGACAGTCTGTTGTTGTACGACAGTCTGTTGTTGTATGACAGTCTGTTGATGTATGACAGTCTGTTGATGTATGACAGTCTGTTGTATGACAGTCTGTTGTTGTATGACAGTCTGTTGATGTATGACAGTCTGTTGTATGACAGTCTGATGTTGTATGACAGTCTGTTGTTGTATGACAGTCTGTTGATGTATGACAGTCTGTTGTTGTATGACAGTCTGTTGATGTATGACAGTCTGATGTTGTATGACAGTCTGTTGATGTATGACAGTCTGTTGTATGACAGTCTGTTGATGTACAACAGTCTGATGTTGTATGACAGTCTGTTGATGTATGACAGTCTGATGTTGTATAACAGTCTGATGTTGTATAACAGTCTGTTGTTGTATGACAGTCTGTTGTTGTATGACAGTCTGTTGATGTACGACAGTCTGATGTTGTATGACAGTCTGTTGATGTATGACAGTCTGATGTTGTATGACAGTCTGTTGATGTATGACAGTCTGTTGATGTATGACAGTCTGTTGATGTATGACAGTCTGTTGATGTATGACAGTCTGTTGTATGACAGTCTGTTGATGTATGACAGTCTGTTGATGTATGACAGTCTGTTGTTGTATGACAGTCTGTTGTTGTTTGACAGTCTGTTGTTGTATGACAGTCTGTTGTTGTATGACAGTCTGTTGATGTATGACAGTCTGTTGTTGTATGACAGTCTGTTGTTGTATGACAGTCTGTTGTTGTATGACAGTCTGTTGTTGTATGACAGTCTGTTGTTGTATGACAGTCTGTTGTTGTATGACAGTCTGTTGTTGTATGACAGTCTGTTGTTGTATGACAGTCTGTTGTTGTATGACAGTCTGTTGTTGTATGACAGTCTGTTGTTGTATGACAGTCTGTTGTTGTATGACAGTCTGTTGTTGTATGACAGTCTGTTGTTGTATGACAGTCTGTTGTTGTATGACAGTCTGTTGTTGTATGACAGTCTGTTGTTGTATGACAGTCTGTTGTTGTATGACAGTCTGTTGTTGTATGACAGTCTGTTGTTGTATGACAGTCTGTTGTTGTATGACAGTCTGTTGTTGTATGACAGTCTGTTGTTGTATGACAGTCTGTTGTTGTATGACAGTCTGATGTTGTATGACAGTCTGTTGTTGTATGACAGTCTGTTGATGTATGACAGTCTGATGTTGTATAACAGTCTGATGTTGTATAACAGTCTGTTGTTGTATGACAGTCTGTTGTTGTATGACAGTCTGTTGATGTACGACAGTCTGATGTTGTATGACAGTCTGTTGATGTATGACAGTCTGTTGTATGACAGTCTGATGTTGTATGACAGTCTGTTGATGTATGACAGTCTGTTGATGTATGACAGTCTGTTGTATGACAGTCTGTTGATGTATGACAGTCTGTTGATGTATGACAGTCTGTTGTTGTATGACAGTCTGTTGTTGTTGACAGTCTGTTGTTGTATGACAGTCTGTTGTTGTATGACAGTCTGTTGTTGTATGACAGTCTGTTGTTGTATGACAGTCTGTTGTTGTATGACAGTCTGTTGTTGTATGACAGTCTGTTGTTATATGACAGTCTGATGTTGTATGACAGTCTGTTGTTATATGACAGTCTGTTGTTGTATGACAGTCTGTTGTTGTACGACAGTCTGTTGTTGTACGACAGTCTGTTGTTGTACGACAGTCTGTTGATGTATGACAGTCTGTTGATGTATGACAGTCTGTTGTATGACAGTCTGATGTTGTATGACAGTCTGTTGATGTATGACAGTCTGTTGATGTATGACAGTCTGTTGTATGACAGTCTGATGTTGTATGACAGTCTGTTGTTGTATCACAGTCTGTTGATGTATGACAGTCTGTTGTTGTATGACAGTCTGTTGATGTATGACAGTCTGATGTTGTATGACAGTCTGTTGATGTATGACAGTCTGTTGTATGACAGTCTGTTGATGTACAACAGTCTGATGTTGTATGACAGTCTGTTGATGTATGACAGTCTGATGTTGTATAACAGTCTGATGTTGTATAACAGTCTGTTGTTGTATGACAGTCTGTTGTTGTATGACAGTCTGTTGATGTACGACAGTCTGATGTTGTATGACAGTCTGTTGATGTATGACAGTCTGATGTTGTATGACAGTCTGTTGATGTATGACAGTCTGTTGATGTATGACAGTCTGTTGATGTATGACAGTCTGTTGATGTATGACAGTCTGTTGTATGACAGTCTGTTGATGTATGACAGTCTGTTGATGTATGACAGTCTGTTGTTGTATGACAGTCTGTTGTTGTATGACAGTCTGTTGTTGTATGACAGTCTGTTGTTGTATGACAGTCTGTTGTTGTATGACAGTCTGTTGTTGTATGACAGTCTGTTGTTGTATGACAGTCTGTTGTTGTATGACAGTCTGTTGTTGTATGACAGTCTGTTGTTGTATGACAGTCTGTTGTTGTATGACAGTCTGTTGTTGTATGACAGTCTGTTGTTGTATGACAGTCTGTTGTTGTATGACAGTCTGTTGTTGTATGACAGTCTGTTGTTGTATGACAGTCTGTTGTTGTATGACAGTCTGTTGTTGTATGACAGTCTGTTGTTGTATGACAGTCTGTTGTTGTATGACAGTCTGTTGTTGTATGACAGTCTGTTGTTGTATGACAGTCTGATGTTGTATGACAGTCTGTTGTTGTATGACAGTCCGTTGTTTTATGACAGTCTGTTGTTGTATAACAGTCTGATGTTGTATGACAGTCTGTTGTTGTATGACAGTCTGAATATGTTTGACAGTCTGTTGTTGTATAACAGTCTGATAATGTATGACAGTCTGTCGTTGTATGACAGTCTGTTGTTGTATGACAGTCTGTTGTTGTATGACAGTCTGTTGTTGTATGACAGTCTGATGTTGTATGACAGTCTGTCGTTGTATGACAGTCTGTCGTTGTATGACAGTCTGTCATTGTATGACAGTCTGTTGTTGTATGACAGTCTGTTGTTGTATGACAGTCTGTTGTTGTATGACAGTCTGTTGTTGTATGACAGTCTGTTGTTGTATGACAGTCTGTTGATGTATGACAGTCTGTTGTTGTATGACAGTCTGTTGTTGTATGACAGTCTGTTGATGTATGACATTCTGTTGATGTATGACAGTCTGTTGATGTATGACAGTCTGTTGATGTATGACGGTCTATTGATGTATGACAGTCTGTCGATGTATGACAGTCTGTCGTTGTGTGACAGTCTGTCGTTGTATGACAGTCTGTCGTTGTATGACAGTCTGTCGTTGTATGACAGTCTGTCGTTGTATGACAGTCTGTCGTTGTATGACAGTCTGTCGTTGTATGACAGTCTGTTGTTGTATGACAGTCTGTTGTTGTATGACAGTCTGTTGTTGTATGACAGTCTGTTGTTGTATGACAGTCTGTTGTTGTACGACAGTCTGTTGATGTACGACAGTCGGTTGTTGTATGACAGTCTGTTGTTATATGACAGTCTGTTGTTATATGACAGTCTGTTGTTGTATGACAGTCTGTTGTTGTATGACAGTCTGTTGTTATATGACAGTCTGATGTTGTATGACAGTCTGTTGTTATATGACAGTCTGATGTTGTATGACAGTCTGTTGTTATATGACAGTCTGTTGTTGTATGACAGTCTGTTGTTATATGACAGTCTGATGTTGTATGACAGTCTGTTGTTATATGACAGTCTGTTGTTGTATGACAGTCTGTTGTTGTACGACAGTCTGTTGTTGTACGACAGTCTGTTGTTGTACGACAGTCTGTTGATGTATGACAGTCTGTTGATGTATGACAGTCTGTTGTATGACAGTCTGATGTTGTATGACAGTCTGTTGATGTATGACAGTCTGTTGATGTATGACAGTCTGTTGTATGACAGTCTGTTGATGTATGACAGTCTGTTGTATGACAGTCTGATGTTGTATGACAGTCTGTTGTTGTATCACAGTCTGTTGATGTATGACAGTCTGTTGTTGTATGACAGTCTGTTGATGTATGACAGTCTGATGTTGTATGACAGTCTGTTGATGTATGACAGTCTGTTGTATGACAGTCTGTTGATGTACAACAGTCTGATGTTGTATGACAGTCTGTTGATGTATGACAGTCTGATGTTGTATAACAGTCTGATGTTGTATAACAGTCTGTTGTTGTATGACAGTCTGTTGTTGTATGACAGTCTGTTGATGTACGACAGTCTGATGTTGTATGACAGTCTGTTGATGTATGACAGTCTGATGTTGTATGACAGTCTGTTGATGTATGACAGTCTGTTGATGTATGACAGTCTGTTGATGTATGACAGTCTGTTGATGTATGACAGTCTGTTGTATGACAGTCTGTTGATGTATGACAGTCTGTTGATGTATGACAGTCTGTTGTTGTATGACAGTCTGTTGTTGTTTGACAGTCTGTTGTTGTATGACAGTCTGTTGTTGTATGACAGTCTGTTGATGTATGACAGTCTTTGTTGTAGACAGTCTGTTGTTGTATGACAGTCTGTTGTTGTATGACAGTCTGTTGTTGTATGACAGTCTGTTGTTGTATGACAGTCTGTTGTTGTATGACAGTCTGTTGTTGTATGACAGTCTGTTGTTGTATGACAGTCTGTTGTTGTATGACAGTCTGTTGTTGTATGACAGTCTGTTGTTGTATGACAGTCTGTTGTTGTATGACAGTCTGTTGTTGTATGACAGTCTGTTGTTGTATGACAGTCTGTTGTTGTATGACAGTCTGTTGTTGTATGACAGTCTGTTGTTGTATGACAGTCTGTTGTTGTATGACAGTCTGTTGTTGTATGACAGTCTGTTGTTGTATGACAGTCTGTTGTTGTATGACAGTCTGTTGTTGTATGACAGTCTGTTGTTGTATGACAGTCTGTTGTTGTATGACAGTCTGATGTTGTATGACAGTCTGTTGTTGTATGACAGTCTGTTGTTGTATGACAGTCTGTTGTTGTATGACAGTCTGATGTTGTATAACAGTCTGTTGTTGTATGACAGTCTGTTGTTGTATGACAGTCTGTTGATGTACGACAGTCTGATGTTGTATGACAGTCTGTTGATGTATGACAGTCTGTTGTATGACAGTCTGATGTTGTATGACAGTCTGTTGATGTATGACAGTCTGTTGATGTATGACAGTCTGTTGTATGACAGTCTGTTGATGTATGACAGTCTGTTGATGTATGACAGTCTGTTGTTGTATGACAGTCTGTTGTTGTATGACAGTCTGTTGTTGTATGACAGTCTGTTGTTGTATGACAGTCTGTTGTTGTATGACAGTCTGTTGTTGTATGACAGTCTGTTGTTGTATGACAGTCTGTTGTTGTATGACAGTCTGTTGTTGTATGACAGTCTGTTGTTGTATGACAGTCTGTTGTTGTATGACAGTCTGTTGTTGTACGACAGTCTGTTGTTGTACGACAGTCTGTTGTTGTACGACAGTCTGTTGATGTATGACAGTCTGTTGATGTATGACAGTCTGTTGTATGACAGTCTGATGTTGTATGACAGTCTGTTGATGTATGACAGTCTGTTGATGTATGACAGTCTGTTGTATGACAGTCTGATGTTGTATGACAGTCTGTTGTTGTATCACAGTCTGTTGATGTATGACAGTCTGTTGTTGTATGACAGTCTGTTGATGTATGACAGTCTGATGTTGTATGACAGTCTGTTGATGTATGACAGTCTGTTGTATGACAGTCTGTTGATGTACAACAGTCTGATGTTGTATGACAGTCTGTTGATGTATGACAGTCTGATGTTGTATAACAGTCTGATGTTGTATAACAGTCTGTTGTTGTATGACAGTCTGTTGTTGTATGACAGTCTGTTGATGTACGACAGTCTGATGTTGTATGACAGTCTGTTGATGTATGACAGTCTGATGTTGTATGACAGTCTGTTGATGTATGACAGTCTGTTGATGTATGACAGTCTGTTGATGTATGACAGTCTGTTGATGTATGACAGTCTGTTGTATGTGTATGACAGTCTGTTGATGTATGACAGTCTGTTGTTGTATGACAGTCTGTTGTTGTATGACAGTCTGTTGTTGTATGACAGTCTGTTGTTGTATGACAGTCTGTTGTTGTATGACAGTCTGTTGTTGTATGACAGTCTGTTGTTGTATGACAGTCTGTTGTTGTATGACAGTCTGTTGTTGTATGACAGTCTGTTGTTGTATGACAGTCTGTTGTTGTATGACAGTCTGTTGTTGTATGACAGTCTGTTGTTGTATGACAGTCTGTTGTTGTATGACAGTCTGTTGTTGTATGACAGTCTGTTGTTGTATGACAGTCTGTTGTTGTATGACAGTCTGTTGTTGTATGACAGTCTGTTGTTGTATGACAGTCTGTTGTTGTATGACAGTCTGTTGTTGTATGACAGTCTGTTGTTGTATGACAGTCTGTTGTTGTATGACAGTCTGTTGTTGTATGACAGTCTGTTGTTGTATGACAGTCTGTTGTTGTATGACAGTCTGTTGTTGTATGACAGTCTGTTGTTGTATGACAGTCTGTTGTTGTATGACAGTCTGATTGTTTGACAGTCTGTTGTTGTATAACAGTCTGATAATGTATGACAGTCTGTCGTTGTATGACAGTCTGTTGTTGTATGACAGTCTGTTGTTGTATGACAGTCTGTTGTTGTATGACAGTCTGATGTTGTATGACAGTCTGTCGTTGTATGACAGTCTGTCGTTGTATGACAGTCTGTCATTGTATGACAGTCTGTCGTTATATGACAGTCTGTAACTTGTTATATGACAGTCTGTTGTTGTATGACAGTCTGATGTTGTATGACAGTCTGTTGTTGTATGACAGTCTGTTGTTGTATGACAGTCTGTTGATGTATGACAGTCTGTTGATGTATGACAGTCTGTTGTATGAAAGTCTGTTGATGTATGACAGTCTGTTGATGTATGACAGTCTGTTGTTGTATGACAGTCTGTTGTTGTATGACAGTCTGTTGTTGTATGACAGTCTGTTGTTGTATGACAGTCTGTTGTTGTATGACAGTCTGTTGTTGTATGACAGTCTGTTGTGTATGACAGTCTGTTGATGTATGACAGTCTGTTGATGTATGACAGTCTGTTGATGTATGACGGTCTATTGATGTATGACAGTCTGTCGATGTATGACAGTCTGTCGTTGTGTGACAGTCTGTCGTTGTATGACAGTCTGTCGTTGTATGACAGTCTGTCGTTGTATGACAGTCTGTCGTTGTATGACAGTCTGTCGTTGTATGACAGTCTGTTGTTGTATGACAGTCTGTTGTTGTATGACAGTCTGATGTTGTATGACAGTCTGTTGTTGTATGACAGTCTGTTGTTGTACGACAGTCTGTTGATGTACGACAGTCGGTTGTTGTATGACAGTCTGTTGTTATATGACAGTCTGTTGTTATATGACAGTCTGTTGTTGTATGACAGTCTGTTGTTGTATGACAGTCTGTTGTTATATGACAGTCTGATGTTGTATGACAGTCTGTTGTTATATAACAGTCTGATGTTGTATGACAGTCTGTTGTTATATGACAGTCTGTTGTTGTATGACAGTCTGTTGTTATATGACAGTCTGATGTTGTATGACAGTCTGTTGTTATATGACAGTCTGTTGTTGTATGACAGTCTGTTGTTGTACGACAGTCTGTTGTTGTACGACAGTCTGTTGTTGTACGACAGTCTGTTGATGTATGACAGTCTGTTGATGTATGACAGTCTGTTGTATGACAGTCTGATGTTGTATGACAGTCTGTTGATGTATGACAGTCTGTTGATGTATGACAGTCTGTTGTATGACAGTCTGTTGATGTATGACAGTCTGTTGTATGACAGTCTGATGTTGTATGACAGTCTGTTGTTGTATCACAGTCTGTTGATGTATGACAGTCTGTTGTTGTATGACAGTCTGTTGATGTATGACAGTCTGATGTTGTATGACAGTCTGTTGATGTATGACAGTCTGTTGTATGACAGTCTGTTGATGTACAACAGTCTGATGTTGTATGACAGTCTGTTGATGTATGACAGTCTGATGTTGTATAACAGTCTGATGTTGTATAACAGTCTGTTGTTGTATGACAGTCTGTTGTTGTATGACAGTCTGTTGATGTACGACAGTCTGATGTTGTATGACAGTCTGTTGATGTATGACAGTCTGATGTTGTATGACAGTCTGTTGATGTATGACAGTCTGTTGATGTATGACAGTCTGTTGATGTATGACAGTCTGTTGATGTATGACAGTCTGTTGTATGACAGTCTGTTGATGTATGACAGTCTGTTGATGTATGACAGTCTGTTGTTGTATGACAGTCTGTTGTTGTATGACAGTCTGTTGTTGTATGACAGTCTGTTGTTGTATGACAGTCTGTTGTTGTATGACAGTCTGTTGTTGTATGACAGTCTGTTGTTGTATGACAGTCTGTTGTTGTATGACAGTCTGTTGTTGTATGACAGTCTGTTGTTGTATGACAGTCTGTTGTTGTATGACAGTCTGTTGTTGTATGACAGTCTGTTGTTGTATGACAGTCTGTTGTTGTATGACAGTCTGTTGTTGTATGACAGTCTGATGTTGTATGACAGTCTGATGTTGTATGACAGTCTGATGTTGTATGACAGTCTGTTGTTGTATGACAGTCTGATGTTGTATGACAGTCTGTTGTTGTATGACAGTCTGATGTTGTATGACAGTCTGTTGTTGTATGACAGTCTGTTGATGTATGACAGTCTGATGTTGTATAACAGTCTGATGTTGTATAACAGTCTGTTGTTGTATGACAGTCTGTTGTTGTATGACAGTCTGATGATGTATGACAGTCTGATGTTGTATGACAGTCTGTTGTGTATGACAGTCTGTTGTTGTATGACAGTCTGATGTTGTATGACAGTCTGTTGATGTATGACAGTCTGTTGTATGACAGTCTGTTGATGTATGACAGTCTGTTGATGTATGACAGTCTGTTGTTGTATGACAGTCTGTTGTTGTTTGACAGTCTGTTGTTGTATGACAGTCTGTTGTTGTATGACAGTCTGTTGATGTATGACAGTCTGTTGTTGTATGACAGTCTGTTGTTGTATGACAGTCTGTTGTTGTATGACAGTCTGTTGTTGTATGACAGTCTGTTGTTGTATGACAGTCTGTTGTTGTATGACAGTCTGTTGTATGACAGTCTGTTGTTGTATGACAGTCTGTTGTTGTATGACAGTCTGTTGTTGTATGACAGTCTGTTTGTATGACAGTCGTTGTTGTATGACAGTCTGTTGTTGTATGACAGTCTTGTTGTATGACAGTCTGTTGTTGTATGACAGTCTGTTGTTGTATGACAGTCTGTTGTTGTATGACAGTCTGTTGTTGTATGACAGTCTGTTGTTGTATGACAGTCTGTTGTTGTATGACAGTCTGTTGTTGTATGACAGTCTGTTGTTGTATGACAGTCTGTTGTTGTATGACAGTCTGTTGTTGTATGACAGTCTGTTGTTGTATGACAGTCTGTTGTTGTATGACAGTCTGTTGTTGTATGACAGTCTGTTGTTGTATGACAGTCTGTTGTTGTATGACAGTCTGTTGTTGTATGACAGTCTGTTGTTGTATGACAGTCTGTTGTTGTATGACAGTCTGTTGTTGTATGACAGTCTGTTGTTGTATGACAGTCTGTTGTTGTATGACAGTCTGTTGTTGTATGACAGTCTGTTGTTGTATGACAGTCTGTTGTTGTATGACAGTCTGTTGTTGTATGACAGTCTGTTGTTGTATGACAGTCTGTTGTTGTATGACAGTCTGTTGTTGTATGACAGTCTGTTGTTGTATGACAGTCTGTTGTTGTATGACAGTCTGATGTTGTATGACAGTCTGATGTTGTATGACAGTCTGTTGTTGTATGACAGTCTGTTGTTGTATGACAGTCTGATGTTGTATGACAGTCTGTTGTTGTATGACAGTCTGATGTTGTTTGACAGTCTGTTGTTGTATGACAGTCTGTTGATGTATGACAGTCTGATGTTGTATAACAGTCTGATGTTGTATAACAGTCTGTTGTTGTATGACAGTCTGTTGTTGTATGACAGTCTGTTGATGTACGACAGTCTGATGTTGTATGACAGTCTGTTGATGTATGACAGTCTGTTGTATGACAGTCTGATGTTGTATGACAGTCTGTTGATGTATGACAGTCTGTTGATGTATGACAGTCTGTTGTATGACAGTCTGTTGATGTATGACAGTCTGTTGATGTATGACAGTCTGTTGTTGTATGACAGTCTGTTGTTGTATGACAGTCTGTTGTTGTATGACAGTCTGTTGTTGTATGACAGTCTGTTGTTGTATGACAGTCTGTTGTTGTATGACAGTCTGTTGTTGTATGACAGTCTGTTGTTGTATGACAGTCTGTTGTTGTATGACAGTCTGTTGTTGTATGACAGTCTGTTGTTGTATGACAGTCTGTTGTTGTATGACAGTCTGTTGTTGTATGACAGTCTGTTGTTGTATGACAGTCTGTTGTTGTATGACAGTCTGTTGTTGTATGACAGTCTGTTGTTGTATGACAGTCTGTTGTTGTATGACAGTCTGTTGTTGTATGACAGTCTGTTGTTGTATGACAGTCTGTTGTTGTATGACAGTCTGTTGTTGTATGACAGTCTGTTGTTGTATGACAGTCTGTTGTTGTATGACAGTCTGTTGTTGTATGACAGTCTGTTGTTGTATGACAGTCTGTTGTTGTATGACAGTCTGTTGTTGTATGACAGTCTGTTGTTGTATGACAGTCTGTTGTTGTATGACAGTCTGTTGTTGTATGACAGTCTGTTGTTGTATGACAGTCTGATTGTATGACAGTCTGTTGTTGTATGACAGTCTGTTGTTGTATGACAGTCTGTTGTTGTATGACAGTCTGTTGTTGTATGACAGTCTGATGTTGTATGACAGTCTGTCGTTGTATGACAGTCTGTCGTTGTATGACAGTCTGTCATTGTATGACAGTCTGTCGTTATATGACAGTCTGTAACTTGTTATATGACAGTCTGTTGTTGTATGACAGTCTGATGTTGTATGACAGTCTGTTGTTGTATGACAGTCTGTTGTTGTATGACAGTCTGTTGATGTATGACAGTCTGTTGATGTATGACAGTCTGTTGTATGAAAGTCTGTTGATGTATGACAGTCTGTTGATGTATGACAGTCTGTTGTTGTATGACAGTCTGTTGTTGTTTGACAGTCTGTTGTTGTATGACAGTCTGTTGTTGTATGACAGTCTGTTGATGTATGACAGTCTGTTGTTGTATGACAGTCTGTTGTTGTATGACAGTCTGTTGATGTATGACATTCTGTTGATGTATGACAGTCTGTTGATGTATGACAGTCTGTTGATGTATGACGGTCTATTGATGTATGACAGTCTGTCGATGTGTAACAATATAGGAGTTATTAGTCAGTTTACTGACTTACCTATAGTTTAGACGTGCAGGTATGAGCAGATTTTATCTGCACAAACTGCCACCAAAGTGCGGGGTCTCAACTTTTTCAGATTAAATCAACAAATCTAACGATGTGATTAGCCAGAAATGTAATTTCACGCTTAGACTTCAATTTATGTTGGTCTACCAAAAGAATAGACCTTTTATTGAAACTATCACAAAAATTACATAAACATTTGTATCGATATTAGCTCTGATTTAATAACTACGTTGACAAGAATTCAAATTAAAACAAACAGACAATTAAAACTTAACTGTTGGCACAAAACTTGACAGATTAAATACTTATGAAAAATAAGAAATAGGAGGAAGGAGATGAATGGAAGCTAAGTTAACGGAAGTTAATTATTTTGAAAACAACCAGGGTGGCAAGCTTTCCCATACGGATCTCAGCTGGGCTTCCCACACGTTCAGGACACAATCAACGCCTCGTTACCTGTTGACGATACGTCTTGGAGATAAGAGTTGAGGTTTGTGGACACTAACGGACTGTGTTGTCCAGTTCACGCCCAGATGACCTCCGCGCGTGTGAGCTGATTCAGACGAGTGAGAAGAACCGCTTCTCCCGGCAGGAACAGACTCCAATCGCACTGGTTGAACTTTCAAAATAAAACTTTAGAAAACAAATTCTTCAGAAAGGAGAGTGAATGGATCAAAGTAAGGCTTTACTATGATCCCCGCTGAGACGTGGGTCGTTGACATATGACCGGGACGTCTCCAGCTTTCAGAGAGGAGAGACAGGTTGACCGTTCGTTCTCCTCCAAAACTCTAAACCAAAATCCAGGAAGTGCCCCTTAAGAAGGGGGTGTGACTTAGTCCCATACTTCCTGCTGATTGGTTGTTGCACCCCTAGAGAGGGTGTGACTTTGCAAATGAGTGAGTTTGAGTGACAGATGATAGGGTAGACAAAACATAGAAAACATACGTGAGAAGATGCAGGTGCATGTGCACAAGTCCGTACTTTGTTTTGAGAACTGATTCATTGTTTTTAGAAAGGACGGGAGACCGAAAGCAAGCTATGTCTAGCACTTTTCCTTTGAAACAAAAACAGTTCAAACAAATACGAAGGATTGTTCCTTCAACTTTCGACACTTATTCTGCCTAGAGCAGACAGTTCAAAACATGATCATTCTGAGATGTTCTCTTAACTTTGTCATATTTAAAATATACCAGTTTAGTAAAATCATCATTGAAATGACAAAAATACTGTTTGATCAATTCTGAATTAACACACATTAAAGAGAAAGTTCAATCTGATTAATTAGTGTCCATTAATTCATAATAATTGTTAAAATATATAAGTGTCCATCTGTCTCCTTGAGGTTCAAGCAAGTGTAACACTGAGTGATTCAGAGAGGTGTAGAGAGGTGTACTTGAAGGTCAAGACAGAAATATCAGAGGCTAGGTGTATCACTACAGTCCCCCTTTTTGGAAGTCATCGCCTGTCCTTGGAGATGAGTTCCAACACGAAAGGATACCACCGAATGTCTCTGACCTCTATGTAATCCAGCAAATGGAAAAAGAAAAATCAAAAAGTTCAAAATTATACTCCCATAATGTTTTTGGAAATTCCATACTGTTCGTAGGTAATCCCATTGCGGCAAGCTTTTAATCCTTTGGAAAACATAGTCTGTTAACCCATGGAGAACTGAGTCTGTGATCCCTTGGAAAACAAAGTCTTATAATCCACAACGGTAAATCCACAACGATGGGGGTTATTGATTTCATCAGCAAGAATGGTTTTTAATCAGCATGTAGAGGGGATCCCTCGATTGAAGCAGAGGAGGCGGGCCTTGGATGAAGGTTGAAGACCAACGTTGGATCAGCAGGTCCCCACATCGAAGGTTGCAGGCTGGATGGCTTCCAGTCGGTGCCACCCTGGTTCAATGTGTCATGCAATTATGTGGTTTTAGGTGGGCTTATGATAGGGATTCTACATTAAGCCTTACCTATATGCACCTGGTATGTAAGCTATCATGGATTAGATCAGCTACAATTACCAATTAAGGGGTGGATCAATGCTGTAAAAATCAGAAATAGGGATCTATACCTATAGAAATGTGGAGGGCTTCTGTAACGAAGGCCTCTTCTTTCAAACTATTCCTCCATTCATTATTTAGTTTAGGTTAAACTAAAAATAAAAATGAAACTAGTTTGGTCTAAATGTCTGTTGTCTTTTAGACGAACGACGCAAGATTTGGTAATCCCTAAAAATTTTGAAGTCTATGGCGAGACTCATCAAAATGAATAGATCTAGAATAGAAACGATCGAATCGGTTCTACCTAAATGATTGGGAGATCAGTGTAGATTATAGTACCTTAAGTAGTATTAATCTACTATGACTCATCAAAGATTGAGATCTTTAACAAAATGAACAGCATGTTGGCATAGTTAAAATCCATTTAAGTCTTCAACTTATCAACAATCAAAACCTCTTTTGGCTGGGAGTGTTCAGAAAACAATAACAACTTCAATAACAACAAAAGTAGCAATCAAGCAACTAAAAACAACGTTTCACTACGTCAAACTCACTCTGGTCGTCAGACTCCAACGTCACACACAAGAAAAACAGTTCTTAGCTTTATAACCGATGTCAATTAAATCCTGCAGATTTAAACGGTTGTTAAGGTTAGTTTTTGTTGTGGGTTTTATGCTTAGCGTTTCTAAGTTCTAGTTGGAACGGTTTCTTTTCGCAACTAGAATAGTTTAAACTGTTTAGTTTATTTACTATCCTGTGCTTGGACGACCTTCTTTTCCCATGAAGTCTGTGAGTTTGCGAGATCTTTGTCGTTTGTGGGGTTATTGAAATCTTTGTCCTTGACATGGGCATGGCCTAACATCACCCCCCTGTGGTCATGAGGGACCAAGCACACGGGTGTGGACGTCCGTCCATGGGCACGAGTTAGGATGCCATTGTTTAGTTTAAGCTGTTCGCGCAGTTTATGGGGAACCTTGTACAGGAACCTTATAGGTCTCGGCCAACGTACCTCTGTACGTTTACCTCTTTCTGCGTAATGCAGGTGTGTCACAACGGTCGGCGCCGTCGCAGGCGTGTCTCTGTCGTTGTGATGTATGTCTTGCCACTTCATGAATGAAGAGGTGCTCTTTGAGCCTGTAAGAACTATGTCATCTCTGAGTAGTTCTAAATTCAAATGCTCTTGAACCAAGGTTTCATTGAAAGCTTGGCTAACAACTGAATTACCTGTCCCAGAGGACAGCACAGCGTTCTCGGTGTGTGATCCTTGGATCTCTACACCATCCTCTACCCGTGGTAGGAAGTGTGAGTCTGCCCCCCTTTCGTTTAAGGAGGGGTCCTCAAAATCAGTAACAATGAAGTCCAAGTGACTGTCAGAGTGTTGTAGACTGTCACCTTGTGGGCTCAGATGTCCTTGAACCAAGACTTCACTGAAAGCTTGGCTGTTTGCCGAATTACCTGTCCCACAGGACAGCACAGCGTCCTCGGTGTGTGATCCTTGGATCTTTACACCGTCTTCTACCTGTGGTAGGAAGTGTGAGTCTGCCCCCCTTTTGTTTAAGGAGGGGTCCTCAAAATCTGTAACAATGAAGTCCAAGTGACTGTCAGCGTGTAGTAGACTGTCACCATGTGGGCTCAGATGTCCTTGAACCAAGACTTCACTGAAAGCTTGGCTGTATGCCGAATTACCTGTCCCACAGGACAGTACAGCGTCATCGGTGTGGGACTCTTGGATCTCCACACCTTCATCTACCTGTGGTAGGAAGTGGTCAGGGAGTGCTGAAGGTGTCAGCTCGCAGAGGAGGTCCTCGTGATGGGCCAGAGTCTGGTCAAATTGTTGAGTCTCCTCTGTCTCACCTGTATATGAAGGTTCACTTACCGGGCTTGTGGTCTCGGTTGGGGAATCCCATGTGACCTCAGCGGTACCTGTTGTTAGACAGTCAGCGTCCTGACCTTGGGGAGGTACCACGAATGGCAGTGGACTGCTCACTGTGGCCCACATTGTCTGATTTCCATAATTTATAATCGCTTCAAAGCGATTTATAAAATCTTGGCCGACCACAAATGGGGCCCTGAGTGAGTCAAGTTCAGACACATATACCGGGTGGTATAGTGACATCTCGCCAATCTGCATGTGAACCATGGCTATTAGGGTTGTACTCGTCTTTGCGAGGCCTTGTTGCTCACCATGAGTGTCTCTCACAAAGGGTATTTGCCTGCCAACATCGTTAGCGGCGGTCCTTAGCTCCTCAAACAGTATGGCTGACATGATAGACACGTCTGAGCCGCTAACCAGGAGCGCTTCTTGCTCTAGGACCCCTTCCAATGTGAGTGGGAGGTAAGCTCTCTTAGCTATCCCCCTTTTTATAAAGTTACACAGAAACCGTTCAGGTTTTTCCACACGTTTCTGTGTACGTGTGACTCTGTCTGTGTAATCATCGTCGCTGTCAGCATCATGATGGCAGTCTGCCACATGACCTTCAGGATGCGGATTTTCAGCAATTTGTTTGCTGTCAGCATCTGGACTTTTAGTACGCTGATCATCAGCAATTTGTTTGCCGTCAGCATTCATGTCAGTGTTGACATTGTCGATGTCAACTGTGTGCACTGAGTTGTTGCAAAAGGCAGTGCTGCGCGTCGCTTCATCAGGTGGAACAAGGTTGTTTGTGTTATCATCAAGGACAACGTCATACGTTGTGTCAGCTTGGTCAACCACTGTAACATTCAAATCATTTGACAAACAAACCACATCCTCAGTCACGTCCTCGCGCGGAGGCGCCGCTTCCATAATCTGGAGCATGTGTGACTCATTGCATGTCTCGAGCGGGGCAGGGGCAGGAGGGCCGCTTCTCGGGGGCACATGTCGGGACAGACCACTTTTCAAAGGGTCACGGTACCCAGACATCAACATCTCTCGAAGTTCACCCACAGTGAGATCCATGAGAGAACTCTTTTGGTTCGATCCGGACCATCTGGGTTCATCTGGAGGGCGAACACCTACCTTGTGTGGTTCTCTGCTCCTCTCAAGGTTTTCAACCTGAGGGGCAGGGGGTTCAGAACTCCTACAGCTCGTAGCACCATGCTGATGTATGTTATTATGAAAAACCTGTGACCTCTCGCACTTTGAAGGAGAGGGAACCTCTACTACTTCCTGCGAGTGGGATGTGACCTTTTGACCTGTACAACCCTCTGATGGTATCCTAGGTTGTATTTCGGCCTCAAAAACTGACGCAGCATATTGTCTTATCACTTCCATGGAATCTTTTTTGCAATCAACCTTGAAATGAACACATTTCATTTGAAAAGGCATAAGATTCATAATGAAAAGACGTTTAAACTCCATATTTTCCTCTAATCCAGGAATAGTTTTTCCCCCGGAGTAGACCGAGATTAGCCTGTCGTAGAATGACAGGGGATTTTCCCACTTATCCTGACGGACGTTCTTAGCAGCTAAGTAATTAGCATACGATGAGGCAGATTCCCCCAAAATGCGGGGAGCACGGGCAGGAATCCCAAGGCCCCCATCCATCCATCTAGGATAGATAGGAGAGGAGCCCCCCTCAGGTGGTTCACCTGTTTGAACGTCCATCTGTGTACTGATTTTCTGCGAAAAACCAAGTAAAGTGGGTCTCATATCGCAGCTTGCAAATATGCAAAGTGTATGAGCTGCTCAGAAAACATCCAAGATGTTAAATGAAATAAGTCAGTGATGTTTAGTAATTAGTCGACCTGTGACAAGGTCAAACAAAAACGGCTGTCGTTTTGAGATTTTTTGTGAAAAACCAAGACAAAAGAAGCCTCATGTGTGATATTTTAAACTTGCAGTTTAAAATAAAAATAAAAACAGACAGTTTGTTTTGCACAGAATCAATGATAAAAGTGTCAAATTTTATCAACAACAGACATGTCTGTATTAAATCTGTGTAACCGTTCTGCCATCAACATTTGATTATATGTGAAAATCAAATTAAAGTGTGCTGTGAGTACAATATTCTCCAAATGTTTCCCGTTTAAAACAGGAACAGTTAACATGTACACATTACAGGAAGACTGCGTCTTCTAATGTAACCAGCAGGGGTCACAGCGCTGGAAGTGAGTTTATCACAGCGACTGTAATTTCTCTATCTGACCGCTATAGAGGCGCTGTTATCACCAGTGAGCGCAGCCGTAGCTTTCAGCCCACACAGACATCCAACATAGATGAAAAGCATCAATCAGACAGATCTAAAGCGTAACGTGATAAGCTCCAAAACCCAGGCTCACAAAACGAAATCATGTGAGCAAAATCGGTTGAACTGTGAAACCTTTAAACTGCGTTTAAAAGAAATAAGGTCGGTCCTCATAAAACCGGCAAAATCGGTGTCACGTGACCTGGTCACATGGCGATCGGCAGTTTTTCAGAGCAACCGGCTCTGTCCACCCACTAAAATCTCAAAAACACCGCGATTAAACAGTCTTTTCAAAGACAGTAATGGACAAACAAGCACGGAAACTCGTCTGAGACAAGTAGCAAGTGAAATTTGACGAGGAGCGGGGCTTCACCCACTGCGCATGCGTCAACACATACAGCGTAATCGACCAATCACAGCGAAGACAGAACTGTAGTTCTAAAACCCAAGTGTTCATGGGAAATCGTGTCTTCCAAACCTAACGCCACCCACTAGTGACGTGCCGTTCGAGCGGTGTGTTCACGGACCTGCGGTCGGTCGAACAAAAGCGTGGAACGGTCTTTTCAACGTCCTAAAACAGTCATAAATATCGCAAAACACCGCGGTTAAGCCAGTCTTCGACGATATCACGTGCATAGAACTCGAACAAAACAAATAAACTGTCAGAAATGTGTGCAAAAATGAAACTGACAACCAGAGTCTACAGAAACCAACGTTCTTGAACGCGACACACAATGGACCAATCACAGCGTTTTAAGCAGCCATCTTGTCGGTACCGTTTAGCATTATAGCTCGGCTCAAAGTACTGGACTCTCTTCCACAAAATAAACGTATTTTTACACCGCAGAAAATACTGTCAATGAGCTGAAACACAACCAAGCTAACCCTCACGCCCCCAGGGGAGGCAGCACTCTAACCGTGTACAACAACGGACTTTACGTCAAACGGAACCGGAGTACATCCGGTCCAAGCGAAGTGGGTTTTTCCCGAACCTCGGCAAACACGTTGTAACAGATTAGGTAAAATGGAGCACCAAAGTGTGAAACAGACCTTCAACAGCAAACCGCAGATGTAATAAGATGAAGCAGTGGTGACACGGCGGTCACAAAATGAACAATGCAAGCAGCCTCGTGACACGTAATGAAACGTCTCACAAAAACAAACAAAACATTTATCACTCAGCAGCTTCAAACAGACGTTGAAATGTGAAATATCAAATAATTCTATCGGCAAAATAATCCAGACAATGCCACGATCAGCAACTCCCGGACACTCCACCAGCCAGAACTATTCTTATAAGACCAAAACCAGGATGCAAAACTAATGCCAACAACACCGTAACAAAAATAAGCTACAAAAACAACTTATCAATTTAATCTTTCAGAAGACCCGTACGGGCCACCAATAAATGTAACAATATAGGAGTTATTAGTCAGTTTACTGACTTACCTATAGTTTAGACGTGCAAGTCTGAGCAGACTTTATCTGCACAAACTTGCCACCAAGTTCACGGGGTCTCAACTTTTTCAGAATAAATCAACAAATCTAACGATGTGATTAGCCAGTAATGTAATTTCACGCTTAGACTTCAATTTATGTTGGTCTACCAAAAGAATAGACCTTTTATTGAAACTATCACAAAAATTACATAAACATTTGTATCGATATTAGCTCTGATTTAATAACTATGTTGACAAGAATTCAAATTAAAACAAACAGACAATTAAAACTTAACTGTTGGCACAAAACTTGACAGATTAAATACTTATGAAAAATAAGAAATAGGAGGAAGGAGATGAATGGAAGCTAAGTTAACGGAAGTTAATTATTTTGAAAACAACCAGGGTGGCAAGCTTTCCCATACGGATCTCAGCTGGGCTTCCCACACGTTCAGGACACAATCAACGCCTCGTTACCTGTTGACGATACGTCTTGGAGATAAGAGTTGAGGTTTGTGGACACTAACGGACTGTGTTGTCCAGTTCACGCCCAGATGACCTCCGCGCGTGTGAGCTGATTCAGACGAGTGAGAAGAACCGCTTCTCCCGGCAGGAACAGACTCCAATCGCACTGGTTGAACTTTCAAAATAAAACTTTAGAAAACAAATTCTTCAGAAAGGAGAGTGAATGGATCAAAGTAAGGCTTTACTATGATCCCCGCTGAGACGTGGGTCGTTGACATATGACCGGGACGTCTCCAGCTTTCAGAGAGGAGAGCAGGTTGACTCCTCGTTCTCCTCCAAACTCTAAACCAAAATCCAGGAAGTGCCCCTTAAGAAGGGGGTGTGACTTAGTCACATACTTCCTGCTGATTGGTTGTTGCACCCCTAGAGAGGGTGTGACTTTGCAAATGAGTGAGTTTGAGTGACAGATGATAGGGTAGACAAAACATAGAAAACATACGTGAGAAGATGCAGGTGCATGTGCACAAGTCAGTACTTTGTTTTGAGAACTGATTCATTGTTTTAGAAAGGACGGGAGACCGAAAGCAAGCTATGTCTAGCACTTTTCCTTTGAAACAAAAACAGTTCAAACAAATACGAAGGATTGTTCCTTCAACTTTCGACACTTATTCTGCCTAGAGCAGACAGTTCAAAACATGATCATTCTGAGATGTTCTCTTAACTTTGTCATATTTAAAATATACCAGTTTAGTAAAATCATCATTGAAATGACAAAAATACTGTTTGATCAATTCTGAATTAACACACATTAAAGAGAAAGTTCAATCTGATTAATTAGTGTCCATTAATTCATAATAATTGTAAAAATATATAAGTGTCTATCTGTCTCCTTGAGGGCTTCAAGAAGGCGTAACACTTAGAGTTTCAGAGAGATGTGGAGAGGTGTACTTGAAGGTCAAGACAGAGGCCTATATCACTACAGTCTCTAGAAAAAGTCTAAACATACGTGCAACAAAATAGAAAAGTACAAATAACATACATACATACATACATACATACAGACATACAGACATATGGACAGACATACAGACATATAGACAGACATACAGCCATATAGGCATACATACAGCCATATAGACATACATACAGCGCTGTAGTAATAAAGAATTTACAATACAAACATGTGGTCCATAAGCTCAAAATAAGTCCAGTCTATAGTCAGAGTCAGTCGTGTTTTAAAAATATAGAACCACCACATTTCAAATCAACCTTTCAAATCAACCTTTTGAATAGATCCAAACTCCAGGGCGTCCCCCATCTTTTTTCTTTTTGGATCTGTTAAAAATAAATACCTGTTTATCAAATGACATATACAGTACCTGTTTATTAAACAACATATATAAAAGCAATGTGGTTTGTAGGTTTATCTGATTTATCTTACAGTACAACGTGCTTCTTAAATGATCCTTTAAATGGCCCTTCCACTTGGTCTCTTGGACACATAAAACATCTACCTTTCTTCTCTGCATCATGTCAGCCAGCTCTCTACCTTTGCCTGTCATTGTCCCCACATTTAGAGTTGCAACCCTCAGTCCTACATTCTTCACTTTCCTCCTCTCCCTCTGTCTCCTGACACGTTTTCCTCCTCGGCGTCTTCGACTAACAGTAGTACAATTTCCGCCGGCACCCTGTTTGTCAACAGCACCGGTGGCGGACGTTGTTAACCCGGGCCTCGACCGATCCGGTATGGTTTCACTTTGATGAACTCGCATTATGGTTTTGGCAAGTGTTTTACGTCGGATGCCATTCCTGACACAACCCTCACCATTTACCCGGGCTTGGGACCGGCACAAGAGATACACTGGCTTGTGCTCCCTAGTGGCTGGCTTAAATGGCTATGCTGTTGAATATAAAAATCTAAAAAGTTATTTTTGTATAACTGATGATCTAATCAATGTATGAGCTGTTTCCCTTTATGAGCCATCATCAATGTTATTAATGATTTATTCTTTATTATTATTAGTTATTTCTAGGAACACTTCCTAATATTCCCTTATTGCATATATAGGAATGAGTTGCCACTGAGTGTCAGGCAGGCTCCCTCACTCACAGTCTTTAAGTCTCGATTAAAAAACCCACTTCTATTCTCTCGCCTTTAACATGATGTGATTTGTTTTGATCCTCTCTGTAATATACACTGTTCACTATTTTAGTTAGTTTCTGTTGCTATTTCTATCTATATTTTGTTTTTGTTTTTTGTTTTCCTGTTTGCTTTGCTTGTTTGTTTCTATTGTTCAGCACTTTGGTTGGCCTTGCGTCTGTTTAAGTGCTCTATAAATAAAGTGGTATGGTATAACCAACTAAGATCTGAAAGCATAAAGCTATAAAAATTGTTCTAACAATGTCTTAAACAATTCCTTTGTGGCAAACCAGACCAACCAAAACGCACTCCGTCAAGGATAATCTGCTATCCTTTCTTCAGCTCCACAAAACATTGTACAGTATGAATGTCTGTGGAGACACAATTTTAATCTGCAAAAAACAAAATATATAAATATTAACTTATTTCAGGGTTATGAGCTGGGATCATTATCTCTGTTTCATCACAGAGTTACAGGAAGCGGAAAAATAAGTCGTCAGACCCACATAAGTACAATATAAACTAAGAATCTTGTGGCCTTGCTCTAACAGGCCATATCATGAGCATCTGTGTTTCATTAAATAAAATTAATCATAGCAGACTGCAGTTTTGAAACACGATACCAGGGCATTGACAGATCTTCACAGATCCATACGGGGGCATGACCTTTTGCTGGACAGTTGGCGTGGTTGACTTCAAGACCTGTTCTCCTTGTCTTTCTGGAGAAACTGTTCAGCCCCCTCTTGTCACAGCATCCAGTGAGATCTTTGTTTCTGGGTGGGATCTTTGTTTCTGGGTGAGATCTTTGTTTATGGGTAAGATCTTTGTTTCTGGGTGAGATTTTAGTTATTTCTACTAAATTGTTCATCATCGATCCTTCACATCCAGACCACATATTCTGGCCATTTGTGTTTGATGACCTTGTTCTGACAGTTCTTTGTGAAAGTCTTTGTGGACAGTCTTTTGCTCGGATAAAAGTCCAGTGCACTGCCCTCGTTCAGTGCCATAGTTTTTTAAGCCCCTCAAATGTTTATTTTGTGCAGGGCAGCCTGGGAGTCCAGCCATGGTGTTCTCGATGAAGTCATAGTGAACCAGTTTCTGGACACGCCCTAATATTAAATCTGATCCGATCCAATCAATAACCACAGTAGCTGTAATTCAAAAAATCAGACGTTGCATGTGTTTTTGACATGGTCCTATCCTAAATGCATGTACTACTAACTATGTGTTCTGCAAAGTGTCGTGAGATCCATCAGACTTACGCTTCCCGCTCCACAAACACTGTGAGGCTGCTTCTAAGAAAAAAAATGAGAAAATAGAAAAATGTAAAAATCTTTAACAAACCAGGTTCAAAGTAATCATGTTATAAGCATTTACCTTGAATAGAGTCACCTCTGTAATTCTGGTTTGCACAATGGAATTTTAAATGTTCATTACATAAAAGTGAATTTTAAACAGAGGCATCCTTTTAATCTGATCTGCATAACAGATCTAAAATCATTAATTTACGTATGAGTAAAATTGTCAATTTTAACCTGAAACTAGAAATTTTCTAGCCCAATTATATTTCAGGAAATATCATGCACTGTTTTCTAGGACCAAGTTGATAGCATAAATGATAATTAGCCAATTCATTGAGTTTTCAAGATCCGTCCTCTCTTCGGATTTATTTGTGTACTGTTTTTAATTTTTTATGTTAAAACGGCACCGTGGGATGCTCTCATTTTTTGTCAATTTATTGAAATTGTTAAGATAAGTCCTCACTTACCACTTTTCAGTGGTTCACTTATCAAAAGTCAAAGCATGGGCTGGGTGATTTTGCCCTGTGGTTTCAAGTTTCAATGTTTAAAATCCAATTCCCACTTATTATAAACTGAGATTCAAATTATGTCCTAAATAGAAAAGTATTGATTAAAATAAAAATGTGTATTCAGTCAAGGCGTGTCTGTGAGTGCTACGGTACTTCCCGTTTTAATATTCCATATTATTATTATTACTGTATACACAACCCCAATCTGTTTGAATAAAAACAACCCTTACTGCTGTCAAAGCGTATGCATTGCATGGTCAAACGATATGTTATTCTAATTCCCTTTCAAATTTACCAGACCTCTTTTTGCCATTAATGGTCATAATTTATGCAAATCAATATCAAAATTAGGTTTTAACAGTGAAATGTGTCTTTTACTCCTGGTGAGTTGGCTGGATTCTTGTGCATATGTAACCTACTTGCCGAAAAGTTACTTCTAATAAAGCATTTTTATTATAGGGAAGAGTGTTTACTTTAACCTATTTAAATCAAAGATATTAATAACATTAACATCAACGGGTATCTGCATTATATAACTCCTAAAAGGAAACAACTCTTAAAATCTACCTAACTGTGAAACAGCTTTTAAAATCCAAAAAACATATTTAATGTATGCTAAAAAACCGTTGAAAATGATTAATTTAAACTGAGCGTTTCAACTTACAATCTAGTCAAATTTCTATTTGACAAGAATACTTTTTTATTCTTTATAAGTGTCAAAGTTTTATCAATTTAGTTAAACTTTTAAAAGACAGAATTTACTGGCAAGTCTAAAAATAAATTTCTGCTAATTTTGTTTAAGACTTGTTATCCAAAAATGTCTAAACTTAATTTTGATCTGATTATGGTTGTTAATTCAAATTAACAAGCTTATTATAAAAGTTTAAACCATCAATAATTGTAATTCAATGCAGTATACCGGTAATACTTTCTCTACTTCCCATTTATTTTGCATTAAATCCAAATATATTCCGTGTTTTATCAACATCCTATGTGACTGTTATAAAAACATCCAGTTCCTCTCAACTTCACCTCGCAGTAACAGTCTCTCCCTACTCAGAATCTGATAACATGAACTGACTCTCTCTGGATGACTAAGATAAAACTGTTTTTGTTTCATGAATGTTACTTTTCTGTTCCCCTCAGATAATCACAGGTGTCTGTGAGCATAGTTGCCAAGTCCGATTATTAAGCTACTTTGGGCTTTTTATTTTCTGTAGCCGCTTATTGTGGTTACTTGGGCTTACTTTGAACGTAAAGTCGCTTATTTGGGCTTGTTATTCATTGCACTTTATTCTTCGTCTTCTAGAGTGACAAGACCACGCTAAAATTAGCTCCAATAAGTGGGCGAAATATGGGGAAAACATATAATAAAAAATGGAAAAAGGGTGCCCACTCAGCATGGTTAGCTGTTTAATTTTTAGTTTATTTTTCAATTCGTGCACATCCTTTATGATTGTCTGTTGTTGTCGTTGTCAATTGTTCTCATCACTCTTCGTTTAAAATTCAGGTCTCTCCTGTAAATGAGTCCCAGACGCTCAATGGGATTAATTTGTATAAACATGCAAAATACTTTATTTTTTAGAGTGGATATGTTTTTCAAAGTGTTTAGCATAATTTTGCCGTTTGTATGCAACGCCATAATAAATGTATGTTTATACTGGTTAAAAACGGTCTTAGTTTTACACAATGGGGTGGGTTGCCAGTTGGGCTCGTTTTGGGCTTGTTTTGGGCTGGTCGCTTGCTTCTGTCGCGAGATCTGGCAACATTGTATCAAAGTTCTCAATGACAACAAGGCCTCCTGAATTCTTGCTTCGTCATCATTCAGCTTTTTCAACAGAACTATTTCGATAAAAATTGGTAAGTGAATTCTCAGTTTCTTTATGCAAAGAAAACACAATTAAGAAACGTTTGGTTTCACAGTATGACTATCTATTTACGGATTCAGACGGACGAGCGGAGCTTCGGCTGTCTGTTAGCATTAGCTTAGCTTTAATTTCCGATAAAAAACGTAATTTTTGGATGATTTAAAATCGGATCTTTCGCCGTCAGATTTTCATGATAAAAACGGATCTGACCGCTTGGTTCATCGAAACAATTTGGAGTCCCTCTCGCTAAAATTTTATTAAATCGGGCCGCTCGTGTGAGCGCCAGGCCTACTGTTAAAATGTCCGATTTTAACGTTGTCAAGCCTGTAAAACCTAAAATATGTGGATTAGAATTTTATAAACAAGATTGATCAAATTCTAAAATCTTTGTGTAGCATTCGGCTACATTCATGATTTAAAAAAAGTATTTAAATATTTATTTTATATTTAACCATAAGTTTTTAGTTCCTGTATATCAGAGATGATTATGTAACCTTTTATAATTTTTCTTAATATCAGGAAAAATACAATGGTAAATATTTGCAATCAATCCTTTCTCAGTCACGTTTTATATGGAATGCTGAATAAGAATGTAATAATTTGTATTTATGTGTCCTCAGATCCACCGAGAATTCTTCAAGCAAGTCAATCAAATTTCTTGGTTTGTAAAATTATTTAAATAAAAATCTACTTCTTAACTAGCAACTTTAGTTCTCGTGCCATTTATTTTATTTTTATTTTATTTATGTATGTTTCATTAGTACTCTCTGCCTCTCTGTTAGCACAGTACTTTTCTCGTAAGTAAATATAAATCTTCACACAGATGGGGAAGGAGGGGGTGGTGGGAGGTGGGAGGAGTGGGAGTTTGGGATGGGTGGGGTGTTTGTTAGTTTCTGCTCTGAAACCAAGTGCTGTATTTCTGACTTCTGCAGTCAACCCAAATCCAAGCTGGCACAGTGGTGGTAGGGGGAGGAGGGGGGTAGAGGGGGTGGGTTGCAGGATGGGTGGTGGGGGAGGAGGGGAAGGAAACTTAAGTATTTTATAATGAAGGATAAAACAGCTGAAACTGTTTGTTTTGTCACTTAGCAAAATAACTCATGATCCACTAAATTATTTTTTGTAAACCTTCAAAAGTAATGAATGGTTGGACATCTACAATTAATTAACTTCTGCAGCAAACCCAATGATCCAAGTTTGCCTTTGCCAAATTATCTGGAGGAGGTGCAGACGCAGCTGCATCCCAAGGCTGAGCCACAAGTACTGTTTTAAAAATAAAATAAAAACTTATCTGATGCTTTGCTTCCCTTGACTCATTCTGCCATATTTTTTTTACTGACTGAAGTTCTATCTCTTTTTTGCCTTTAGACAGACAACCTTTTGTGTACAGTATTTATTAATATATGTGAGCAAATTAATATCAAACTGGAAAACCTTTTAGATCCAGTTACATCTAACTTCCAAAATAGCAACTTCTCAAACACAAAAACAAGGTACCGTACTCACATTCACTCTCAGAGCAGTTAAACACAGAAAACAGGCTGCAGGCAGGTTCAGCACGGGGGGGGGGGGGGGAAAGGCCCACAGATAACAGACCAGGAGCCACTGCCTACACACACACAGAGGAAAATGGAAGAACGAAAAAGGCAGATATGTAACGCTCCACAAACACAAACATACACGTAAAAAAGGACTAAACAAATACAGAATGATGCGTCAAATATAAAAATAAACGTTCTTGTCTTAATTTCTCTTCTCGCCTGGCCGGACACGCTATGAACATCCAATGTAAGGTCTGGCGGTCAGCCTCACATGATCTGGTCTCAGCTTATTATTTTGACCGACCTCGCTTATAAATCACAGAAATCTTGGTTCTGCCAACTAGCGTGTGCGCAAAATTCACCTAGTTATCGAAAAGCAGACACCTCATTCAAAATTTCAAGTCATCAGCTCAGGGTGAACTAGTTCCTGTTACTGTACTCAAATTGTTTTAAAAACGACGTATCAACAAACACTTATCACACTTACTTTTCTTGTTGACCTGTGCTGTGTCTGGAAATCTCCGCCAACCAGACCCTGACCGCACCATGGACAGAGGAAGCTGGCCAGAGACAAACCCACTGGACTTTCTGTCATATTTACCGTGCCTTGCAGCTGCGCTCTGTTCGGAGGTCATCAGGAGCAGGTATGGGGAGAATGGGTTTTCGGCACCATAATGATGGGGATTTTAAACCCCTGTTACCTTAATAAAAACCACACAAGATAAACAAGAGAACAGTGTTAAAACAGACAAACAAACTTTGCAAAGGGGAAGGCTTTTTAATGTCTTTTGAAACTTAGTTTGGTCTCAAATACATTGTCCAGCACAATTCCGAATTGTACTGGACATGACAAGCTATTTAAACAAGAAGCAGGTGGAGTTTGACAAGCTCTGACGTCTTACAGATAAAACAAACAAGTCGTGGTTCTGATCCTACAAGAACATCTAATCCAAACATTGTCAAGGCTAGAAGACTGTCTTTTCTGTATCAAGGAGAAAAGCAAACAACATGTTTGTACTATCAAATATAAGTGTTTAAAGGGAACAGAGAATATTTGATATAAGTGAGCTGGGTTATAATTATTGGGTCAGAGTAATTAGTTTTAGATGATAAATATTGAACATCTCCATCATATATATATACATATATATATACATATATATACATATA
>JBBPBX010004811.1:0-23516 GCA_038048925.1 Garcialebias charrua
TCAATTTCCAATTGTTTATGGCACCTAGAGGTAGGAACGAGGGCATTAACTTGGTCAGTTGGAATGTCCGCGGCCTAGGGCAATCAATCAAACGTGCTAAGGTATTTGCACACCTTAAATCATTGGAGGCCGACGTGATGTTCCTTCAAGAGACTCATATCAGACCATCTGAACAGAAATCTTTGTGTTGTAGATGGGCAGACAAAATATATCAGTCAACATTTTCCAGCAAAGCTCGTGGGGTTGCAATTATTATTCGGAAAAACATACCTTTTAAACATATTTCAACACTTTGTGATCAGAATGGTCGATATATCATTGTAACAGGTTATCTTTATTCTACTCATGTAACGTTGTTAAATATTTACGGACCCAATATTGACGACCCAGCATTTTTCAGAAAAACCTTTGAAAGGTTGTCTGACCTTTCAACCACAAATTTAATAGTTGCGGGAGACCATAACGTGATACTCGATCCCTGTCTTGACAGGTCAGCTAGCAAAATAATCAGTCCCTCTAATGCTTCTACTGTTCTAAACAATCTTATTGCCACTAATAACTTAGTTGACATTTGGCGGCTCCAACACCCGACAGATAGAGAGTACTCTTTTTTTTCTAATAAACACAAATCATATTCTCGTATTGATTATTTTTTATTGGATGCTAAAATCATATCAAATGTAATAAACACTAAATACCATAACATTCTGATCTCAGATCACGCCCCCACCTCAATAATTCTTAACTTCAATAAACCCAGACAGTACTCTTCATGGCATTTCCACCCTTCTCTGCTGGCAGACGAAAATTTTTGTAAGCATATGTCGGAAAAAATTACAGAATATCTTGAGATTAATGACACCTCAGATGTCACAGATTCAGTCCTGTGGGAAGCATTCAAGGCTGTTATGAGAGGCCATATTATTGCATATGAGGCGGCTCTGAAAAAATCAAGCAAAACTCGTTTAGAAGAAATTGATTTTGAGATCTCACAACTAGAATCATTGTATAGAAGCACAGGTAACTCTCAAACACTACAAAATATTCTCAACCTTAAATATGAATATAATAAAATTTTATCACGCCAGGTTTGTGACCAGATCTTACGACTCAGGAGGCAGTATTTTGAACTTGGGGACAAACCCCATACACTTCTAGCTCGGCAGCTTAGGGGGCAACAGGCCAGTAGAGCTATTCATAAAATAAAATCTCACTCAGGAGTACTCCTAACTGACCCAAAGCTGATAAATGTTCGATTTAAAGAATATTACGAGGAGCTTTACAGATCTATGTCCACAGGTGATGTGGACAACTGGTTAAAAAATGTAAACATACCGAAGCTGGATGAAGCCTCTCGTGAAGCCCTTAACGCAGAAATATCAACAGCAGAAATATTTAATGCAATCAGATCGATGCAAAGTGGGAAAAGTCCTGGACCAGATGGAATTGGCATTGAATTTTACAAGAACTTTGCTAATCAAATCGTTCCAATTCTACATAGAATGTTTTTACACTCAATAAAATCGGAAGGTCTCCCTCCAACCCTATATGACGCCAATATCTCATTACTGTTGAAGCCGGATAGGGATGAAACAGAGCCTTCATCATATCGTCCAATTTCTATGCTTAATCTAGATTTTAAGATACTCACTAAAATACTTGCAAATAGGTTAATTAAATGTATAGAAACCATTATTCATACTGATCAGACTGGTTTTATCCCAAATCGATACTCTTTCTTTAATGTTAGACGTGTGGTGGACATTATGTATCATTCTTTTGATAAATCCTCTAAGCAAGCCATCCTGTGTCTAGATGCAGAGAAGGCTTTTGACCAAGTTGAATGGCCGTATCTTTTGAAGGTTCTGGAGAGATTTGGTCTGGGTTCATCTTTTATCTCTTGGGTCCGTATAATGTACTCTCGGCCTACAGCTTCAGTACTTACTAACTTAGATAGGTCCCCCTCCTTCCCTTTGAAAAGAGGTACGCGGCAGGGGTGCCCCCTCTCCCCGCTCCTTTTTGCTTTATCTATCGAACCTTTGGCAATTAGTATAAGGAACCATGTCCTTATTAAACCTATAACATTAGGTGGAATTGATCATAAAATATCTTTATATGCGGATGATGTAGCCATTTCATATTTGACCCTGAACAGTCAATTCCACATTTACTGCAGCTTGAATAACTGGCAGAAAAGTGAGCTTATATCAATAGCTAATGAATTGGATCCATTATTTGTGACAGTTACGCCTTTTAAATTAAATTCTGAATATGTGAAATATTTGGGTATCAAAATTTCAAAAAAACCAAATGACCTTTTCAAACTAAATTGTACAGAGAAGTTGACCAAACTCAAGGAGAATATAGAAAAATGGAGAACTCTACCTTTATCCTTGATTGGACGTGTAAATGCTATCAAGATGGTCTCACTGCCGCAATTTTTGTATTTATTCCAGAACATTCCTCTCTTCTTACCCAAGTCTTTTTTTAAACTTTTAGATTCTATTATCATACCATTTGTCTGGGGGTACAAAACACACAGGATCGCTAAAAGTCATCTCCAAAAATCTAGAGACTGTGGGGGTTTGGGTTTGCCTTGTTTTTTGCACTATTATTGGGCCGCCAATGTCAGAGTTATGGTGTACTGGCAATATGGCTTTGAGAAGGGGGAGAGGTTTACCTCACCTCCTTGGCTAACCATTGAAAAAAGCCTAACCCACAAGACTTCTCTTCCTGCAATCCTCTTTTCATCCCCAAGGCCTTCTGCGGTCTTTAGGAAGGATCATTTTACTTTGTTAAACACCCAGAAGATCTGGAATCAAATTAGAAAACATTGTGCACTCCCGCACATTACAATTTATGCTCCAGTTTGGCAGAATCATGACTTTTTGCCATCTCTTACAGATACTGCCTTTAGAGAGTGGAGTTGTATGGGTATTGTCTGTTTAGAGGATCTTTATGTTGATGGACATTTAGGCTCCTTTGAACAATTGCAATCCAAATTTTCTATTGCAAAATCTCAATTTTTTAGGTATTTACAACTGAGACATTATATCCAACAAGTTACAAAGTCATATAAATTACCATCTGAGAAAAATGTATTGTTAAAATCTCTCCTAGGCCCTCCTGAAGCAAAACATTTGATCTCTGAGTTGGTTCGCTTTTTCTCAGGCACTTTGGATTTTTCCACGAGTAAAATTAAAAAAGCCTGGGAAGGTGAGCTTGCTATTGAGATCGAGGATGAAACATGGGATGAAATATTAAAGAACATCACGTCTTGTTCAATTAATGCCAGGCTTCAACTGATTCAGTTTAAGGTAGTTCATAGATTACATTATTCTAAAACAAAATTAAATAATTTTTTTCCTAACCTTTCTTCACTTTGTAACAGATGTCAAGCAGCAGAAGGTACTCTAGCCCACCTTTGGTGGTTTTGTCCAAATTTACATAATTTTTGGTCTCTTATCTTTCAATGGTTTTCATCTGTCTTTAACATCACTGTCACACCTGATCCTGAAACTGCTCTGCTGGGGTACTCCAACACCTTGAAAAACCTAGATTGTAACATGCGTATTGCTCTAACTTTTTGTACGATGATTGCAAAAAGGTGTATTCTGAAACTGTGGAAGTCTGATTTAGCCCCTAAATTTGAGACCTGGCTGAATGAACTCATAAGTATTCTGCATGTGGAAAGACTGAGATATGAACTTTCTGGTAACATTCTTAAGTTTTCAAGAATATGGAATCCAGTGTTGGAATATATAAAAGACCAATAATGCTCCTTTTATTCAACCACATTACTTCAGTGTCTTCTTGGTAAAATGGACAGTTGAGTAATATACTGTAATTGTGAATCTTACCCAATCATTTCATTTATTTATGTATCTATTGGTTATGTTATATTTACTTTATTTAAAAAAAAAAGTTTTTATTGACTGATGGAAATTCTGTATTTTATTCAACTTTTGTCAATCTGATTACTTCATTATATTTCCACAGATTTTCAACATCCATCCGTTATCTTTACCCGCTTTTGCCTTTTTTGGGGGTAACTGGTTCCCATGTCCATCTATTACTGCGCAAGAGGTGGGGGACACCCCTGGGCAGGTTGCAAGTCTATCACATAATAAAGCAGATGCCATTTCCTGCATTCTGGTGTATTTTAAGGGGTTGTTAAACATCTACGTTTATCTATGGACTGTACTTATATAGAGCCTTCTATCTAGTCAAGACAATCAAAGCTCTTTACACTACAACCTGTACCTCATTTACCCATTCATACAGCACTCTACTAGATCTCTACAAAGCTAATTAAACAAATCATTCTAAAGAGATTAATCAGTGCTTTAACACATTCATACACTGATGGGACATACATCGGAGGCAGTGAGGGGGTTCAATGTCTTGCCCAGGGACACTTCGGCATGTAATTGCTGGTGGATTCAAACTCCTAATTCATTGGAGGACGAATGCTCTAACCACTCAGCTACAGCCGACCAAGTAAACATATGATTTAGTAACTGTTTTAGACAACAACAAGAAGTAGCCTGACCAACAGCTTTCCTTGTGTGAATACAGAAGAGCACACTCCACATCTCTCAATAACCCCCCCACACAATCAACAACTACCGACACTAACGTAGCACTAAGCTAGCATGCAACACAGAGATGTCTCCCCTCCTCCCCAACTCCCATCAACAAAAAAACCCTCAGAGATGAATGTCCAACCAAGGCAAATTGACCCAAATTAATATTTTTTTTTTGTGGGGGGGACACGTCCCCTTCACATATAGCAAATCTCTTGTTACAATGCCTGTCACTAAGAGACCTCACACAGTGTGTAGAAAGTGGCAGTCTATGTCCATTTCTTCATTTAATGTTGCTGTCAATGAGTGTTCTGACACGTGACAAATGGAGTGAATGACCAGAAAACATTTAACAGAAAACTGGAGTACTGACCTGAAAACATTTAACAGAAAACGAAAGTTACTGCTGTAACTACGGTTCTATGAATCCCGGATGACCACCAGAGGCGGTGCTTCAAGCACTGAATGGTCATTCTTGCGCATGCGCAGGTCGAGCACAAATGACAACAAAGTCACCCGTGACCTGCCGGGGACCCACGTGACTCTATATAGTCACGTAGCACCCGGTATTCAATCCTTCAACCTTCTCGCAAAAGCAAGGATTCCGAGGGACCAAGCACTCTGGCGGTCATCCGGGATTCATAGAACCATAGTTACAGCAGTAACTTTCATTCTATGTCATCCCTACTGACCACCAGAGGCAGTGCTTCAAGCACTGGATGACGTATGCCAACATGGTCACAGGGAATCTGCAATGTTCAAGGAACAACCACTACGCCACTCACCCTAATGTGATGGAGATGTATGCTGCTCCAGAACTCCTTGAAGGAGATGGGGTGCAACCATAATGACCAATGTCATGGCAGCAAACGAGGTCGACATGACCCTTGTAGAGTGGCACTTCACTCCCGCCGACAGTGGCCGGTCCTGCAAGGCATAAGCTTTGGAGATCAAATCCACAACCCAGTGTGTCAGTCGCTGCTTAGAAAGTGCCTGACCTTTCCGTGAGCCAGCATAGCAAACAAAAAGGCTATTCGTCTTCCGGAAGGGTGCTGTAACATTGATATATGCCTCAAGGGCACAGTTTTTCAGAGGAGCATCCGGTGTCCAACTGGGCAAGATGGAACGGCTGGGTTCTACCTGTTGCCAGGGACACGTTAGGCATAAATGCCACATCAGGCCACAGCGTGACACCTGAGCCATCAGNTTTTAAATGGCTAAATTGGACGGATCGAGTTTGTAGCTCCTCCATTGTTTTCAAGCTGCGCAGTAGAGACGTCTCTTGTTATGACGTCATCATCCTGCGACGGCGAAATCCCTATTTATCGTGTTAAAAAAATGGTCGCTAATTTTAAACTGTTTTTGGGAGGAATTTTCATTCATTTAACATTATTTTAGCAAAAACGGTCAGAGGTCAATCTTAATATTTATATATGTTGTGCCATTTTTTGGAAAGTTGAAAGATCATGTCAGGGGAGCTTTAAAGTCTCCACACAAATTTTTTTTATTACTTCTCTTTACTAGTAACTCCATGATTTTATCAGTGAACCACACTGTCTTTGAGCCTGGTGATCGATATATACAAGTTATTATGATGTTTTTATCATTCTCATTTATTATTTCTATTGTTATCGTTCCCATTATATTATAAACAATTATCGACATTTCACTAATTAATTTGCATTTTATTTTATTTTTATTTTCCCTTTTATAGATGGCCTCCCTTCTCACCTCACAGCCATCCTCTCACATCGATATGAATATTTTTTATAGAGAGAAAGGAAAGATAGAAAGTAAGACAACAAAACACAACAATTATCCACAAAAAGAGCACAAGGCAAACACACCCAACCTCCGTCCGCAATCCTGCAAAGCACATGACAAAACACAGCAACAAAATACACATGCATAAAGACTAATAATATTCATGACCTTGCAGTAGATTTCCATAAATAAACATACCCATACCTACAAATATATATACATATACATTCATATCACATATCCATCTACATATCTGCATATGATATCTACATATACATCCCTGCATCCATTTGTGTGTGGCTGTGAACATGCATAAGTGAATAAGGTTCCTCCAATAGAACATTCAGTAGCGACCGTGAAGCATCAGAGATCCGCCCCCCCAAGGCCCGAGGCAGACGAAGGGGCGATCAAAGCCCAAGACCCCAAGAAGGACCCCGAGCCCAGAGTCCCCAGGGCCACCCGAACAGGACGAGCCACTCACCCTCTCCCCAGATCTGACCAAGGGGGAGAACCGGACGAGCTCCACCAGCGACTACACACAATGACCCCCGGGAGGCCAACAGCGACAAACCCACAGGCCCCCGCCGGAGCCCGCTGCAAGAGCCCGCTGCACTGACGTAGCCCCAGGCCCGGGCACCGAGGCCCGGGCACCGGGGACGCCCACCCCTCAGGCCCAGACCCGATAGGACCAGAGGACCCGAGCCCCACCAGGCAGCCACCAGGCCGAGCCGACACACGCCCAAGCGCCCAACCCCTGAAAGCGACAACAAGGGCCCCCAGCACGCCCGCAGGCAAAAGGACACCCACCCGGGGGCCACGTGGTAGGAGCGCAACACCAAGTAGCCTCAGATGTAACAGAGAGGGGGCAGTCCAAATCCCAGCCTGACAATTAGACATTCATACACAGACACACTCACTCAGACCCACCCTCATCCTCACTCACACAAAGACAAACAATAACGACACGTTCCATTCATAATCCTGATGCACCCTCTATACCCCCTAGGTCCAAGACATGTACCTGCCCCCTACATGGGGCAGCCCACACCCAAGCCCAGGAGGTAGGCCCATTCATTCTGGGGTGGAGAGCACGACATCCAAGATTCGGCCCAACCCTCGCCCTGCCGACAGCACAGGACACCCGAGCCCAAGCAACCCCAGGGAGAGCGAAATGCCAGCCCCGCCCACGGCGAACCCCCAGGCCCCGAACCCCCCCATAGTCCAGGACAACCCCCGACGGCCCACCCCCAGAATGTCCGCCAGGCAACCAGGGGGGTAAGAGAAAAATAAATAAATAAATAATATATATATATTTTATATAAATAAATACATAAATAAATAAAATTGAAATTAACAAATCTAGACCCCGACATACACACCCCCGTCCCCAAATGTGCTGTTGGTGTGTGTTGTTGTAAAGTGCATTTAAAAAGGGAAGAGAAGGAGCAAAGGCTGGCATTATGCCAGTTTCCCCTCCACTCCAACTCTAACCCAGGCCCTTATTGTCTAAATGCATAATTGTGAGTGAGCATAGGCACGGGGGGCGAGAGTGATGTCATCCCGCCACCCATAACCATAGTGCTCACCCCAATTCCTATATGTGAATTTTATGAGGATGTTTATGAGTGAATGTCTAAAGTGTATAATAAAATTGAGTCCCAGGTGGTTCTGAACAACAGAGATGTAAAAATGTTGCAGCACACCCGAGTCTCAAAATCCCTACATGTATTAATTTGAGATGAGGAGGGCGGAGGTACGTGGTGAGGGATGGGGAGAAAATATCTGCAGGAACAATGCTCCCGCAGCGAGTCAGCTCCCCCGCTGACCCTAGATACCCCCCCCCCAGTTCGCCAAGGTCCACCCCAGGAGCGAGGCAAAGAAAACACCTCTCCGGCCGCCAGGCCATTGAGCCAAAGACCAGAGAGGGACACGGCCCCAAGGGCCGCCAACAGCACAACCAACAGCCCACATCCACCAGGGCCGCCCAGACCCCTACGAACCGCAGTCAGCCCGCCGCCCAAGAGGACACAAAATCCCACATGGACGACACGGCCAAGAGCGCCCGCCCAACCGCCGACAGAGCCAGGAAGCACAGAGAGCGGGCCCCAACCAGGGCCCGCACACCGGCCATGCATAGTCCCAGACCACCATCAAGGACATCCACTTAGTCCCCACCCCAGAAGAAATACTACACCCACCCTTCATACTAACAACTTTCAGAACACATAACACACTAGACACCCAGGCTGGGTTGACCTGCCCCCTCCCATTGGCCATCAGTCACGCTCCCAGACACCCAACCCCCCAGCACATGAACCCCCAGCCCACCAGCGAGCCGAGGGCCCCCGGCCAGGGCCGGGCACCAGAGCGTGAGCCAGCCCATAGCCCGGCGACCCGCCCGCCAGAGCCCAAGACCCCCGACCCCCACCAGGCCCAAGCCCGGGGACGACACGCCCCCAGAATCCCAAGCTCCCGGCGCCCACCCCGAAACCACCCCAGCACAGCCGGGTCACCGACCGGCGACCCATGACCGCCGCCACCGACCACCCGAGGGCCCGCATGCCGCCCCCAGCAGACATCCCCCAGAACCCCCCGGTCTTCCCCAGGTTGAAGGCAGGGTCCTCCCCGCCCAAGCAGCCCCAACCTCCCGGCGTCCCAAACCCCAACCTCCCCTCACACCAGCCCCAATGCCCCACAAGGCCAGATCCCAGACCCCCCACCCTCACTACGTAACGGAGCCGATCAAAGAATGCCAAATAGATTGATCCGATGTGTCGGCAGATGCTGTTTCAAGACTAATATGATCTAACAGAAGATTTTTATACTGATTAATGCTAAGATTATTTTTATTTTTCCAATTTACGAGTATGGTTTTCTTTGCGATGCATAAGGCAGTGAAAAGCATATAGTATGTATTTTTTTCTAGTATACAGTATTTTCTGGTGTATAGGTCGCACCTGTGTATAGGTCGCATTGTCCAATTATCACCAATAGATTGGAAAAATCCCTAGATAGGTCGCACCGGTGTATAGGTCGCACCTACGTTTAGCTCTGCTGCAAATGTCTGCCACAGGAGCGCACAGCAAGGCTTTTAAGAAGATTAACACTTAAAAACAATTATTTGTTTGATAAAAATTATAGCAAATATATGTGTCTGAGCTGAACTTTTCCTTAATAAATGAACGTAATTGTGAAATGAGCTGGATTTAAAAATTTGTTTCGCCGAAAGTGATAACAAGCCATATATAGGTCGCACCGGTGTATAGGTCGCAGGCCTTGAAAAAAAAAAAACATAAAAAGGTGCGACCTATACACCGGAAAATACGGTATACATCTTCAAAGATACCCAATAAGCAAACAGATGGAGAGAGTGGGATATTAAATTTCAAACATTTAGACAAGTCTTCACATACCTGTACCCAGAACCTCTGAAAGGGTGGACAGAACCAGAGTGCGTGAATATAGTCATCAGGTATATTGCCTTTGCACTGTGAGCAGTTGTTAGATGGTGTAAAGCCGATCTTAAACATTCGCTGACCTGTATAATGTACTCTATAGAGAACCTTATATTGTATTACCTGATATTCGCAACACAGACTCATTGCCACATTTCAAAGTCAAACTCAAAACTCACCTGTTTAAAGTAGCCTATGCATGATAACAATTGCATTGTCTTATTTTTTTATTTTATTTTTTAAATTCATTTTACTTGTTTTTTCTATGTTTTTAATGTGTCTGGTTTATTTTTATTTTATTTTTTATGATTGACAATGTAAGGTGACCTTGAGTGCCAAGAAAGGCGCCTACAAATAAAATGTATTATTATTATTATTATTATTAATTGTAAATTGGAGATTCTAGTCAATTTAAAAGTATTTGAACATACTTGAGACCAAATTTTTTGTTCAAAGTTGATTGATAAATCTGACTCCCATTTTTCAACAGGTAGTGCTATCGAGTCATCGATTCTAGACAATTTTTTGTATATTTTAGATAATAATTTGGGTGGTTGAAAATTAATAAACTCTAACACACATGTTGGTGTTTCCAACAATGTTTTATTAAGCTTAAATTTCTTTTTTACAATTGACTTAATTTGTTGGTATTGTAGGAAATATTTATTATCAATGTCATATTGTATTATTAATTTATTAAATGGAATAAAGTCTATGCCCTCAAATATGTGTTCCAGACAATCAATTCCTTTCATTCTCCAACCTGGGAAATTTAACATATTATTTTCTTGTTGAATGTCAGGATTGTTCCAGAGAGGTGTATGTCTACATGGGAGAAGTGAAGACTTTGTCATTTTCAGATACTCCCACCATGCCATCAGAGATGAGCTAATATTGATGCTCTTAAAGCAGACATGTCTTTTTAAAACTGTACTGATAAATGGTAGATCTGAAATCCTAATATCATTACATAAAGTTTGTTCTATATCTACATGTCTTTTTAAATGATAAATGGTAGATCTGAAATCCTAATATTATTACATAAAGTTTGTTCTATATCTATCCAAGTTTCATCTAGTGCATTCGGTTTTAACCACTTTGATATATATTTTAACCTGTTGGCTAAATAGTAGTAATAAAAGTTTGGAAGTTCTAATCCTCCGGTATCTTTAGATTTCTGTAATGTTTTTAAACTAATACGTGGAGTTTTATTTTTCCAAAGGAATTTAGATATAGAAGAGTCTAGTGACTTAAACCATTCAGTTGAAGGTTTATTTGGAATCATTGAGAATAAATAATTTATTCTCGGCAGCACCATCATTTTTACTGAGGCAACTCTTCCCATAAGTGATATGGGTAGAGATCTCCATCTAGTAAGATCGTCTTCAATTTTCTTTAATAGTGGGATATGATTCTCCACATCGAGAGGAGCCAGTTGAGGTGGCTCGGGCATCTGGTTAGGATGCCTCCTGGACGCCTCCCTGGTGAGGTGTTCCGGGCATGTCCCACCGGGAGGAGACCCAGAGGAAGACCCAGGACACGCTGGAGGGACTATGTTTCTCGGCTGGCCTGGGAACGCCTTGGGATTCCCCCAGAGGAGCTGCTCCAATTGGCTGGGGAGAGGGAAGTCTGGGCCTCCCNACATGTCTTTTTAAAACTGTACTGATAAATGGTAGATCTGAAATCCTAATATTATTACATAAAGTTTGTTCTATATCTATCCAAGTTTCATCTAGTGCATTCGGTTTTAACCACTTTGATATATATTTTAACCTGTTGGCTAAATAGTAGTAATAAAAGTTTGGAAGTTCTAATCCTCCGGTATCTTTAGATTTCTGTAATGTTTTTAAACTAATACGTGGAGTTTTATTTTTCCAAAGGAATTTAGATATAGAAGAGTCTAGTGACTTAAACCATTCAGTTGAAGGTTTATTTGGAATCATTGAGAATAAATAATTTATTCTCGGCAGCACCATCATTTTTACTGAGGCAACTCTTCCCATAAGTGATATGGGTAGAGATCTCCATCTAGTAAGATCGTCTTCAATTTTCTTTAATAGTGGGATATGATTTAATTTTATTAAATCTTCCAATTTAGGAGAGATATTAACACCTAAATATTTAATGTTACCTGATTGTAGTTTTTCATTAAGAGAATTATTAAACACGCAATTTATTGGAAGAACTGTAGACTTTGTCCAGTTTATAGAATAATCAGAAACTTTTGAAAACGAGTTTATTAATTTGATAACATTAGATATTGAGTTTCCTGAGTTCTCAAGAAAAAGCAAAACATCGTCAGCATAAAGACTAATTTTATGTTCTATGTTTCTACCCTTTATGCCTTTAATATCAGCACTTTGCCTTATTGCTGCTGCTAAAGGTTCAATAAAAATAGCAAATAATGCTGGTGAAAGTGGGCAACCTTGCCTGGTTCCCCTCTGTAAACAGAAGCTTGAAGATAATTGATTATTTGTCCTGACGCACGCTGTTGGTGAACTATATAATATTTTTAACCAATTAATGAAGTAATTCCCAAATCCAAATTTATTTAAGGTAGCAAATAAGAAATTCCAATTAACTCTATCAAATGCTTTTTCAGCATCTAATGAAAAAATAGCTGTTTCAATATTTTTAAAATATGAATACTCTATTATATTATATAATCTGCGTGTATTTGAGTTTGAGTGTCTTCCTTTTATGAATCCGGTTTGGTCTGGATGTATAATAACAGGAGTTATCTTCTCTAGTCTTTTAGATAAGACTTTACAAATTATTTTAACATCAACATTAATAAGAGAGATTGGACGATAACTGGTAGGTAATACTGGGTCTTTGCCTGGTTTTAATAGGAGACTAATGTTGGCTGAATTCATATGTGTTGGTAACCGGTGCCACAGGGCGGTTGGATGGATGCAAATGCTGAGCACCTCGCTAAAACAGTACAACGTCCTTGTCTCGGCCCACCGAACAACCATTCAGCCCAATATACCAACAGGAAATGGCAGTCACATTTACCTTTAAGGTAGATGGAGACCGTCCCTGATCCAGTAATGCTTGCAGGAAGGTCAGTATGTCAGAGACTGAACATTGCACCAGATCCTGCCCTTTATCACGACACCAGGTCACAAAAGTCAACCACTTGTTAGCATAGATGGCCCGCGTGGATGGCGTCCATGCATTAACCATTGTATGTTTTACTGACCTAGTGTATCCTGAAAAAGTGGGTCCCGGCTCTGTAGGGACCAGATCCAGAGCTGTAGCTGGTCCGGTTCGGGGTGCAAAATCCAACCCTCCATCTGGGAAAGAAGATCCCTCCTGGAGAGGAGACGCATCTGAGAGTCGGAGCTGAGCTCACGCAGTAGAGGAAACCAAGTCCTTGCTGGCGAGAAGTGGGCCACCAGCAGAACCTTGTGTCCCTCCTGATGAACCCACAGGAGAGTATGTAAAAGTAGGCTGAATGGCAGAAAGGCAAAAAGGAGGGTCCGGGGCCAGTCGTGTGCAAGTGCATTGTGGCCCTGAGGGCTTCCATTGTCCAAGGACAACCAAAGGGGACAGTGAAATGCGTCCCTTGAGGCAAATAGGTCCATGTCTGCTCTGCCATAGACCGTCCAGATTCTTTCCACCACCTCTTGGTGAAGTGTCCACTCTCCTGGGAACAGATTCTGACAGGATAGAAAATCTACTGGCAAGTTCTGTGGTCCCGGGATGTAAGCTGCTCTGAGGCTGGCCAAGTATGGAGCAGCCCAGGTCAGAAGTCGTTGAGTTTAGCACAACAGTTTCCTTGACCTGGTTCCCCCCCTGGTGGTTGATGTGAAAAACCACAATGGTGTTGTCTGACCTCACCAGCACATGCTTCCCCTGCAAGCCTGGAAGAAAGCTCCAAAGAGCCAGAAGCACAACCTGTAATTCCAGGACATTGATGTGTTCTATGCTCTGCCACTAGGACCATGTCCCTTGTGCCATGTGACCCCGCCAGGTGGCACCCCAGCCCATGGAGGATGCATCCATAAACACAACTTCCCGGTGGCACAGAGAGGAACTGAGCAGGACCCCCGTTGTCATAAACAACCTCACCCTCCATTGGGACAGAGATTGAAGACACTGAGGCCCCACCCGAAGTCTTCTGATATGATGAATGTTCCGTAAGGAGTCTAGAGTCAAGCTGTTCAACCACATCTGAAGGGGCCACAATAATAGCAACCCCAAGGGCACCACGGCAGATGCAGTTGTTAGCATCCCTGGAAGTCGAAGATATCGCACCAGAGGCAGTGCCATGCTACGCCTGAATTCTGGGAGCATGTTCAATATACCGTTGACCCGCTGGGGTGACGGGCAAGCAGTCATTGAGATGGAATTCATGGCAATGCCCAGGAAGATGTTCTCCTGTGAGGGAGTCAGATTGCTTTTCTCCATGTTCACCTGCAAGCCCAAGTATCCCACATGATAGAGCACTAATCGAGTATCACGAACCGTCTGATCCCGTGTCGTGGCATGAATGAGCCAGTCATACAGATACGGAAGGATCATTAGGCCTCATGCCTGTAGAGGGGATAGGGCCGCTGCGACATATCAGGTGAATACCCTGAGAGACAACGAAAGACAGAACGGGAGGACCTCGAATTGGAAGTGCCACCCTTGAAAGGCAAAACGAAGAAACCGCCAATGGGGCGGCGTGATTGGAACATGAAAAAAAGCATCCCTGAGATCTATGGAAGTGAACCAATCGCCCGGAGAAATCGCCTGCAACACTTTCTTGGTGGTCAGCATATGGAAAGGCATGACCTTCAAGTACACATTCAGGCCCCTGAGGTCCAGAACCGGACGTAGACCCCCGGACTTCTTTGGAACCAGAAAATACATGGAGAGGCACTATAGCTCCCTTGGTCAGCAAGGTGCAGATTTCATGGTTTAGTGCCTGCACTTTCACTGGGTCGCAGATCACAGTCATCCTGACCCAGCCAGGGACGGGTGGCCGGCGGCGGAATTGAAGACGATACCCTAGGGACAGGGTGGACAACATCCACAAGTCCGGGGTGTGGGCAGCCCAGAAGTCGAGTTGTCCCGGGGTAAAATAACCGACCGCCAGCCCTAAGGCATCATCTGCGGGGCCCTTGGCCCTTTGAAGGCCTGGGAGGATGCCGGCCAGATTGTGCGGCTCAAAAGGGGTGAGGTGGCCTGGCCCCAGCTGGGTCACAAGCGTGACTTCTCTGATCTGGAGCAGGTCTCTGGGCCGATCTCTGACCCTGCGTTGGATCCTGAGACTCAATGGAAGAAGGAGATGGGCGTGAGGACCTCCGTGAAGGACCTGCAACCATCCAAGTGCCAATTGGTTGGCGATCACATCTGTGAAGCCCTGCCAGCTGCTGCCTTGTTCGAGATGTCTAAGCTGTATGGTCCAAGGCGTCCAGTGCTGCAGAGCCAAAAAGTTCCCCTGGAACTACATACAAGGCCCAGAGGGTTCTCCTACAAGGCTCAGTAAGTGATGACTGCGCCAGCCAGACCTGGCGGCGAGCATGCAACAGCGTGGAGAGTGTACGTCCGATTTCCCTTGTCATGAGAGCAAAGGCCTGCAGAGATGCATCAATCAGGCCTTGCGTGGGGTGGTCCAGTGGAACAGATTCCAAAGAGGAAGACAGGGCCGGTATAAAATGAGAGAGTCCCCAATCCGACCCATGCTGGCCCCAGAATCAAAGGCCTTGCAGAGAAGGTCATCAGTAATATGGCACTGAGGCCATGGACAAAGGGCATTGGGCCGCAAAACCTTATCAGGTGGGATAATAAGAAGGCAATGTCCAGTTCCACTGTAGGCATCTGCCCCAAGCCAACCCTGGGTGCCTCCTGCATGGCTGCCAGGATCCTGCCATCCAATGACAGACATGAAAACGCCTTGGTGTCTGACCAGCAAGCATGTAGTTCCCATATATACTCCTCAGAGGGAGGAACCACAAAGGCAGCCTCTGTGCCTAAAGAATGTGCTGTAAGCTGTAGGCTGGGCCTGAGGAATACTAATCTGTAAACGGGCAAGAGCCTTTCGAATGGCGGCTGTCACAGACCCCTCCGTATCCTCCTGGGAGGCAATTGAGCCAGACCCAGAGGCCTAGGAGCCCAGCTCCGGAATGTCCTCACAGAAATGGGTGCCAGAGTCTGCCACCAAAATAGCATCGTCACCATGCTTCATCCCAGAAAACTGGAGTACTGACCAGAAAACATTTAACAGAAAACTGGAGTACTGACCAGAAAACATTTAACAGAAAACTGGAGTACTGACCAGAAAACATTTAACAGAAAACTGGAGTGCTGACCAGAAAACATTTGGCTCTTTCAGATTATCCAAACTCCAACATGTGGCCGTTTGAGCAGATCGTTGTGGGTATGTGTGCGTGTGTATGCGTGTGCGTGTGTTGGAGCCTAACACCAGGATGGAGGCAGGTCAGAGGCAGCTGCATCACAGTGTGCACGAGGATAACGAGGGCTCACTGTCACCATGGACACATGAGCACGGGCTGTGCGAGTGCATGTGACCATGACAGGCCCAGAGTTGGTCCCTAAATGGCCACTGGAGGAAAGAGGCACCCATGCTTCAGCTGGTGACGCCTCCCAGCTTGACTTCATCAGCTCTCTGGATCTGTCCTCACCCGCCCGGTCTTCTCTGCACCACCCCTTTACATCAGCTGAGGCTAATCAAGAGTTTCTTCTTTCATGTTCTGTCTAAAACACCCTAATGAGCTCCCAGAGGGCAAAGTACCACGTCCTGAAGCATCAACGGAGGCCATCTTCCTCTGTTGGCTCAGGGTGATCATGAAGTTTGAAGTTCTTGGAAGAACAAACTCCAGGTGCAACACATTCTGTGAGTCCCACGCTGAAAGTGTTAGCACACACTGAGGTGACTGCAGCCATGTTTTATAAAACAACAGTAACTTCAAGCCTTGCAAAAAGGTGATCAACTTCTACAAAGTGAAAATGAAACTAATCAATAATAAATAATGCTCGTCTTGAGCATTATCTGTGGTCCAGGTTAAGGAGTGAGCAGATTTATGAGTTCTATTAACATTTCATCTAAAGCAATGTTCAACCCAGTACGCTCTGAGCCTGGTGTGGAACAGAATGAGAGCAGGAAGGTCCTCTTCTTTTATTTGAACATTTGGTTCATGAGAACATTTAAAAGGAGGCCATTCCAGCCTCAGATTCTCATCTCATGGCATATTAAACCACTTCATCAATCAAACAGGCCCAGATGTTTGAGCAGCATGTGAAAAGTTCTTCACCAAGTTCATGACGATCAGTCAGGAGCTGCTGATCAAATGTATTGATTAACTGACCATCATCAGTGTGGCTGTCTTTGTAAAACTAATTCATGCTGGATCAGAGGCTGGAAGCAGTTCTTTGACACACTGAGCTGTAATTTGTTTTCTGTTTCATAAAAACATGGGCTAATCTGCATTTTTCATGACAAGCTGCAGTTTCATAAGTTTTATTAGAGTGGAGCAAAACATTGGAGTACTCTGCATAAATCTCTGCTGCTTTTTGGGCAGAACAACTCCCCTTCTTTGACTGAAGGTAAAAAGAAAATCAAGTGTTTTTATTGTATTTTATTTTGAAACACATTAGTTAGAGTGCAGCATTACTTTGAAGGTTGAAACTTTCCAAATATTATGATCTGTTAGGCAAATTATTATATAATGTCACTATATACATCTATCTATCTATCTATCTATCTATCTATCTATCTATCTATCTATCTATCTATCTATCTATCTATCTATCTATCTATCTATCTATCTATCTATCTATCTATCTATCTATATATATATATATATATATATATATACACATATATATATATATGTGTGTGTGTGTGTGTGTGTGTGTATGTGTGTGGGGGGTAAAGTTAAAGCAAACTAAATAACCGTGCTGAGCCCTGACACCTCAGTTTTCAAAGTGAGGCTTCAGGGTTTGTTTTTACCCAAGGGGAGCTGCACATGTCTCCATACTTCATTCAGCTGGCTCTACTTTAAGCCAGGTGGTTGAAGAGCTTCAGTCTACCTTTCAGCAGCTGCAGGCAACACTGCACTGCTTAAAGTCAGTGTTTTTACAAATAAAACTATATTCATGTTGTTTCCAGAGATCATTCCAAGAACCTAAACAATCACCACATTAAAACCTTATCAAGAGAGTATCATCCCACAAACACGCGGGTAATTTGTATAATGGTCTTTCTTTTAACTTCCTAACAGTACCACCCACAAAAGCCTAAAATGCATGAAAAATATACAGACAATAAATCAAAGGCTGTTTTAAAACCCTTTGGAGTTAATGCTTGTTCTGTAAAAACAACCTATTTTAATCTCTGCAGGTTAAAATTTTTGTAACTATAACTAGTATGTAGTTAGTATTCAGTGGATATCACTGGCTCTGACGAGACCTTAGACCCAATCCAAACAGATTGTGGATTTAAAAATATGTGAATAAGGCCCCTGCAGGCTGGCCACTCCCACTTCAGGTGGGACAGTTTATACTGAGCTGTTAGAAAAACTAACAGATTGAGCTGGATTATCAGAATAGAGCCTGTTTAGATTTATCAGTCAAACTTGTTCAGGCTACATTTTTAAACGTTCTTCACTTGGTAACTTTATTTCTTTGTATGCTGATTTTTCTGCACATTGTTGTTTAGATTCTGTGCATCATAGTTCTTGATATAGTACACATCACTGTGTACTTGACGCGATACAGCTCCACGTTATCCCAAAACTGTACTCAAAGACTTTTAAAACAACTGTTTTGTTGAAACAGTCAAAGCGGAGGTCCAGTGTTAGGTCAGGGTAGCTGAATGTGGGTGGACACAATGAATCAAAAAATGATTGGTTTTGTGAGAAGAAATGTCCCACCTGGTTTAAAGTGAGGCAAAGAGTTAACACCAGGCCACGTGTCTTCAGAGGGAGTTCCAAGAACCTGATGGACACAGGAAGACAAGAAGAAAACATCAGGAAAACATCAGGAAAACATCAGAAAACCATCAGGAAACCATCAGGATAACATGAGGAAAACATCAGGAAACCATCAGGATAACATGAGGAAAACATCAGGAAAACATCAGGAAAACATCAGGAAAACGTCAGGAAAACGTCAGGAAACCATCAGGAAACCATCAGGATAACATGAGGAAAACGTCAGGAAACCATCAGGATAACATGAGGAAAACATCAGGAAAACATCAGGAAAACGTCAGGAAAACGTCAGGAAACCATCAGGAAAACGTCAGGAAAACGTCAGGAAAACGTCAGGAAACCATCAGGAAACCATCAGGATAACATGAGGAAAACATCAGGAAACCATCAGGATAACATGAGGAAAACATCAGGAAAACATCAGGAAAACATCAGGAAAACATCAGGAAAACGTCAGGAAACCATCAGGAAACCATCAGGATAACATGAGGAAAACATCAGGAAAACATCAGGAGACCATCAGGAAAACGTCAGGAAAACGTCAGGAAACCATCAGGAAACCATCTGGATAACATGAGGAAAACGTCAGGAAACCATCAGGATAACATGAGGAAAACATCAGGAAAACATCAGGAAAACATCAGGAAAACGTCAGGAAAACGTCAGGAAACCATCAGGAAACCATCAGGATAACATGAAGAAAACATCAGGAAAACATCAGGAGACCATCAGGAAAATGTCAGGAAAACGTCAGGAAAACATCAGGAAAACGTCAGGAAACCATCAGGAAACCATCAGGAAACCATCAGGATAACATGAGGAAAACATCAGGAAAACGTCAGGAAAACATCAGGAAAACGTCAGGAAAACGTCAGGAAACCATCAGGAAACCATCAGGATAACATGAGGAAAACATGAGGAAAACATCAGGAAAACATCAGGAGACCATCAGGAAAACGTCAGGAAAACGTCAGGAAAACGTCAGGAAAACGTCAGGAAAACGTCAGGAAAACGTCAGGAAACCATCAGGATAACATGAGGAAAACATAAGGAAAACATCAGGAAAACATCAGGAAAACGTCAGGAAAACATCAGGAAAACGTCAGGAAAACGTCAGGAAAACGTCAGGAAAACGTCAGGAAACCATCAGGAAACCATCAGGAAACCATCAGGATAACATGAGGAAAACATAAGGAAAACATCAGGAAAACATCAGGAAAACATCAGGAAAACGTCAGGAAAATGTCAGGAAACCGTCCGGAAAACATCAGGAAACCGTCAGGAAAACTGAAAGTTATGCACCATAACTCATGTTCCCTGAAGGAAGGGAACGAGGTGCAACATACTTGCTATGGGAATTGCGCCCCCGGCGATTACCTGAAGGAATACATTCACGCCTTTTACGGCAGGGGGCGTCACCCCGCGCCAGAGGTACCGCCCTTTAGGTACTTAGGCGACTGACGCCCCTCCAACTGTCTCCAAAATTGCACTTCACCGAGCTTTCAGCATTGAAAAGGGCCAGCTATGTTGCACCTCGTTCCCTTCCTTCAGGGAACATGAGTTATGGTGCATAACTTTCAGTTCCCTTTCAGTTCGGTCTCTCGGTGCAACATACTTGCTATGGGAACGTAATTCATTCACGCCCTTGAAATGCTCAGTAAAATGCCTGTTAGTGTGAACGTCTGCCCTTGACCAGAAGGCATCTCAAAGCTACTTTCTATTGTGTATTAGAAAGAACAGCCTGAGTGACATCACACGCAGTAACATCCAAACTGTAGTACTTTGCAAAAGTGTTTAAAGAGCTCCAGTTCGCAGCAGCACAAATGTCTGCAACTGACACGCCCTTGAACAATGACCAGGAAGTGGCCAAGCCCCTGGTTGAGTGAGCATGGACTCCAGGGGGCACTTGTTGACCTTTGCTACCGTATGCCCTCTTAATGGCCTCCGTCACCCAATGTGAGAGGCGCTATCTTGATAGGGCCTTTCCTGTAGCAGGTGCGGCAAAGCAGACGAACAGTTGGTTTGTTTTCCTCCATTCGGCTGTTCTCTGCATGTAGGTGCGTAAAGCCCTCACTGAGCAGAGAGCCTGTAGCCTTTCCTGTTCCTGAGTGAGGACAGGAGCAGGTGGAAAGGAGGAGAGATCAAAGTCCAGACTCCTATGGTTCAGAGTCAAGACCTTGGGAGTGTATGCGGGATTAGGCCTTAGTGTGACCTTTGACCCGTCAGGGGCGAATCTGGTACACATTGGGTGTACAGACAATGCATGGAGGTCACCCACGCGTTTCGCCGAGCAAAGAGCCAGGAGAAGAGCAGTTTTGTAAGATAGAAGATCTATCTTAATCTCGCTCAGAGGCTCGAATGGTGGGTCGCAAAGAGCCCCCAAGACCAGACCAAGATCCCAACCAGGGGTCAAGGTCCTGCTGGGTGGCTTGGTTCGAAGCACACCTTTCATATATCTCATTATGATTGGATGTGCTCCAGGAGTCCTGTGTCCCCAGCCCTCGTGACAGGCAGAGATAGCAGCAAGGAACACTTTAATCGTTGAATAAGAACAACCCTTTTCCAGTAAATCCTGAAGGAAAGTTAGTAATTGAGCCAGGTCACAAGCGTAAGAAATGATATTTCTTTCTGAGCACCAGGCTTCGAAGATGCGCCACTTTTGTGCGTATAGGGACTGTGTTGACCCGGCACGGGCATTTTGTATAGTTGTCACCACGTTCTCAGGCAGACCCGACGCCATCAGCCTGTCTTTTTCAGCTAACAGGCTGGAAGTAATTCCAGATCCTGGCCTAAACAACTGGGCATGAAGGACTTCCTGTGTGAGACTCTGAGGGTCCACCAGGTTGGGGAGCAGGCCTCCACGTTGATGTGTTAACAGACTTCCCTGACCGAGTCTCCTCGAAGACAGACGGAGTCTATTAATTTTATTAGAATGAGTTGGGACAGGAAAGCTACTGTTTCCCTCCAAAACAGGATTTATTGGGTTGAGAGGTTGCTGCTTCTGTAAACGAGCAGACCTCCTGATTCCAATTGTTGTCCCCCCAGGTGGGATACTGTGTGGGGACAAGGTTGATGTAGCTTTGTGAGGAAAATCACGTGTTGCTCTTCCATTGCTCGAGCGTTGCGTGTCCTTCATGAATAATAAAGGAGCAGCAGCAACGTGTGAACGTGGGGATGATCCTTTGTGACCGGCAGACTCAAGATAATTTGTTGATAAGGAGCCAAGTTTCCTTTCAAAATCAGGAGAAAAATTCTGGTTCAACTCCGATCCTTTTACACGCACAGTAACGTGATCACAGCCACTGCTTTGAGGGTGTGAAAAATGTGTCTGCCTTGGGGCGTCCGACGTGCTCTCCTGTGGTGCAAACCTTTCACGTGGTCATCTGGTTAGTAAATTAGCCGGCCCCTTGCTCATAATGGAGCGGGGGCTGGGACACGTGCCCTTTCCCACCTGTCTCCGCGAGAGGTGTAGGGTCTGTTCGCAGACGTCTCTGGGTATGTCTTCTGGAGACAGGTCCAGAGGCACCCTGCTGGGGCTTATTGAATAGGCTAGCACCCCATGAGCCGTGAGGGAGGGGGATGTGGCCCCCCCTTTATGACGGCCGACAGGCCAGAGGCCCGTATTGTTGACGTTATTTGTGTTGGTGTGGTTTAAAAAAAAAATAAAACAGGGATGTGCTGTTTTATGAGTTTTATTCGTGCTTACGTGCAACGACATACATGATTTGATGTCACTCACAGCAGGGAGAACCTGGTTTGTGCATGCAACAGAGTTATCAGCCATTTGTACTTTGCTACAAATAAAGTCTGAACAAGGTACGAACACTCCCGTTATCGCGTGGGCGGAAGATCGTCTAAAATATAAATGTGGACCTGGTTCATCAGGCACGTTTTTGACGAGTGTCCCGGTTCGCCGAGGAAGCCCTCTGCCTGCTCGCTTGACGTGGGACAAACCTATTTTTAGTCCATGCATGCTCGGAGCGAGGTTGGTTCGGCGGGGGTCTCTGCCGAGGCTCCTCCTCGTATGCTGTCCACTTCTGCGGTGGCGCACGTGTTGTCGAGTGGTGCCACGGCTGTGCAGGTCTGCCTCCGGTGGGCTCTCTGGGGGGGCAAAACTCCGACGAGGAATGCCCACCCTGAGGGCTTCAGCCTGCCTGCGCCTTTGGTCCAGCTTGGTTTGGATTCGCTCCAAAGTCTGGCCAAAAAGTCCCTCCGCTTCTATCGAGTGGTGGAGAAAAGACACCTTTTGTCCCTCCGGTAAATCCGTCAACATCATCCACAGGTGGCGGAGCGCGATGACCACTTCTGCCATACCTCTGCCTTGAGCCACAGCAGCTGTCCCCATCATATGGAGAATGAAGTCTGTAGCTCTGCGGGCTTTGTCCAGTAATTCGGCAGTAGCTTGCTTATCCGAGGTTTCCTGCAGTTTTTGGAGTTTTTTTGCTAGGTAAGCCTGTATCATCGCTGTCGCGTTCATGGCGTGCGCCGCGAGTCCTTGAGCTCTGTAGCACTTCTCGAGAAGCAACGCTGAGGCTCTGCAAGCTTTTCTGGGGAGAGTCGGCTTTGTTCCTGATGATCTGGGAGTTAGGTGGGATGCTAGCGTGTCCTCAATCTGAGGTGCATTAGCTATTCCCACCTGATCCATGCCCTCCACATCGAGGAATTGTGAGAGAGGGAGGAGCATGGGCATTCGCGGCTGAGGCCAGGTGCGGGTCAGTTCCGTGAGGAAGTCTGGGAATACATACTGTATATATATATATATA